>JAXGGA010019138.1:0-20632 GCA_038373865.1 Uloborus plumipes
TAAAAAGGGATGGGCAAAGGAAGGAGACGGATCTGCGAAGGACGTCAGAGCATCCTATGACAGTCCAGCAGTGGTCTTAAGTATGTCCTCAGGACGTGCGTAAGATTTAGAGTGTCCCGTGATAGTCCTGCAGTTGTCCTGAAAATGTCCGTTTAAGACGTCCTGTGGACGTAAAAAAAAAGTGGATTTTGGATCACCTGCGGACGTCTACAAGACGTTTTTCGGTAAATTTGGGATCTCCTGCGGAAGTCAGAGAATCCTATGAATGACGATTTCTGGATGTCCAGTGGATGTCTTTGTGTTATCTGGGTTACCAGATGCTTCTGATGAACTCTCACGAAAATCCACCAACATTCTTTCTTGTGTACTAAATAACAATGAAAATGATCCAATCTTGAATTTAGCTAAATATAGTTCTTTAACAAAACTTTATCGTGTAACAGCATGGGTTTTTAGATTTATCTCTATTATTAGAACAAAAATTCAAGAAAGAAATTTAGAAGAATTAACAGCTAAGGAAATATCTCGCGCAGAAATTTTCTGGGTGAAAATTGTTCAAAGGGAAAGTTTCAATGATATCATGAAATGCTTAGAATCTAAAAAGAAGATTCCCAAGGACTCTAATCTTTTTCAACTAAACCCTGTATTATCTGAAGATCTACTCTTAGTACGTGGAAGGTTACAAGAGTCTAAATTGAATTTTTATGTTCGACATCCAATTATAATTCCTAATAAACGTCTATTCACGGACCACTGGAAGCGCTGGAAAAATAAATATCTCTTAAATTTGAGATCAGCCCATCATACAAATCAAATAAAAGGTCATGATTTTAAAGTAAACGACATAGTGTTAATACACGAAGAGAAACTGCCAAGAACATTTTGGAAAATGGGAAAAATTACAGAAACCTTTGTAGGCAGAGATGGAAAAATTCGAGCCTGTACATTAAAAACCGCAAATAGCGTTATGAGAAGACCCGTTCAACTGCTTTATAATCTGGAGCTAAGAGACTTTAAGCAATAACTCTTTTTTGTGGACTCTAAAAAAAAAAAAAAACTTGTGCTTAGTATTCCTGGATTGAATGTTTGAAATTGTTCATGAATAATTTTGTATTTTATATTTTTCAGGAAGATCCTGTTCATTTATGACGTTTGAAAATCTTGATTTAAATTGATCTTGTAGTAAGATGTTACAAGGATTTTATTTTCAATTAACGTTACATTTTTAATTACTTATATTTTGATGAACTGCTGTTCATCTGGGGGGAATTGTTGAATATTTAATTTTTAGTTCTATTTGCATATTTTTTCTTTATTTTTAGTTAAGCTTTTTGTTTCAAGTTTTGGTTTGGCAGCATTTGAAAGAAGCAGACGATAAATTAATAATCGCTTGGAATTCTATAATTTTTGTTTTTTCTTGAAACATGAATTCTTGTTACTTGATCGCGATTTTGTTCTGAGCATTCTTGATATGCCAAAGTTAGCCATTCTTTATGAAATGTAAATATTGTAAATAAAGTGTTTTAATTTATTTAAACTATCGTTAAGTGTTCCTTGAAGAACATGAACAGCTTGACATATGGAAAAAATAACTGAATTCTTGAAGAAGTATTTAGAAGTCTTGATCTACTATTGAAGCTTGAAATCATCCTGAATAAATTTTTTTTAAAGATATTTTATTCGTATAAGTGGGCTATTCATTTATCCGTTACCCGATTAAGCGGGGACGACAGTATAGGATTCTATTGGGCTTAGTTCCAAGTCATGCACTTCTCTTAGGCTTTGCATGTTGCATTTAAATCCGTGCGACGCTGGGCATATCAACTAGTATTCTTATAAAATACACCATAAAGAGCATTTTTGAGAATCAATATAATCTTATAAGGTGACTGAAGAAGAACTATTTCTCACAAAATTTTGTAAATCAAATGAGAGTAGCGAATTAAAATATTTATTTCCAAAAATAGGAACAAACATTGTAGTGACTAATTTTTCTTCTTTTTTGATTTCAAATCATTCATTTTTGAATGAAAATATACTCAAGACTCGATAAAATAACAGGAAGTATCACAGCATATTACATTTTAAACTTCATTGCTTGAGCTCTTTAAATCAAAATATTTACGCAATAAAACAAATGTTCAGATTACAATTTTTCGATTTAATAGTAGGTCTGCAAGAATTTAAGCAGTAGTTACATAACTTTAGAAAAAAAAAAGTCCAACATGAAATAACTGTACTTTCATCTAAAAAGAAAATTACTCAACTTGCATTAGTAAATAATATAAAAAATCAGAAAATAATATAATTACATTTCTTGTACAAGTTGTAGCAAAACTTACATAACAAATATAATTTAGTTATTTTTCTTTTAGGATAATATTTATGTTTTTCATTTTTTGCTTCAACTATTCGGCTCAGCATTTCGAGTAAAAATAAGTAATTGAACGTAACTAGTCAATGTTTGACTGGTTACACTAACATGTTTGACTGGTTAAAATAACAACTATAATTCATTTGCAACATTCTGCTTGCTTTTATGACATTTAAAAATCATATATTAAGGAAAAAAAAAACATTACAGGCATAATTGTCAATCTACAAATTGTTTTTGGAGACAATAACTTTTATGTATCTTGAATATTATTTTATTTACACCTACAACAACTTCATTTTGTTTAGTATAAGACTCATTGAAGAAATGGGAACTTTTGGGTAAAACTATTTTTTTGTACTTTTCTTTTTTTCAAGTTAAATTTAGAAACAATTTGATGGGTCAGAGAATGGGAGTCTTAAAATTCAGAAAAAAAAAATCAGTTGGATATTTCTACTATTAACAATCATACGAGGCTATGCTTTGCATTTGAAAGCATCAACGAAGTTTTCCATCTCCAGTTGATTCAAAAAAACAAGTATGTTGTCAATAGGGTACTTTGGCAAAAAGGGCAACTCCCCGAACAACGAGGCGAAGCATTGTTGACACTGCCCATTCAGCGATCGCCTCCTCTCGGCCCTTCTCACTTTGAAGGATATCATATCGGAGTAGTAGGGGAAATTATAAGACCAGTCCCTGCCTGAGAGCACTTTCCGTACTTCACCGTTCTCGAGATACACCGCCGCCTTGGTGATGTGACTCTTCAAGACGTCATGGTACGAGATAGTACTGCCCGGAATCTTGGTGTCTTTCATTAGGAGGATCTCTGCTTTGCAACCATCCATTGTCCCCTTGCAATAATCGAGGTCCGGTTGAAGAGCACCGAAGTCCTCCCAATCTATTTCGATGTCGGCCAAACAGCTCGAGGCGACAATCATCTGGACCAACATCATGTCCTTGTCGTCTTCCTCGGAGAAAGAAAAAAACAAGGGAGACTTTCCCTTGATGTCTAGTACATTAGGATGTACACCGCAGTACAACAGGCTCCGCACAACCTCCACTCGCCTGTATTTCACGGCATAGTGCAAGGGGGTGCGCCCGACGTTGTCCCGCAGGCATTTACCACAATCGTGATCACAGAGCATTTCGGCAATTATCCCGGACCGAGTAACGTGCAGGGGCGTGTAGCCATGATAGTCTTGCTGGCAGCTATTTGCACCGGCGGTAAGCAGTATCTTGACCATCTCGGGAGACGACCCATTGGCGGCGGTGTGCAAGGCCGTCCATTGGATTTTGTCCGGCATGTTGAAGAGATTAATTCCGTTTGACTCCCGAATCCTTTCGGCCCTCGCGAGGAGCAACCTTGTGATACCCACGAATCCAAATTGCGCGGCATAATGCCACGGAGTCATTCCATATCTGTCTCTTGGCAGGTCCCCATTGCCGTGATCGAAGAAGATTTCAGCATTCTTTTCCCTTTGAAGAAGCACTGCCAGGTGTACCGGCGCATAACCTCTTTGTTCCACTATGCGAGCATTCGCCCCCGCTTCCAGCAATATCTTGAGATTATAATGCCCAGAGGCATGGCACGCAGTCCAGTGTAACGCGGTATTTCCCGAATTATCTTGCACGTCCAGGAGATTCTGGTCATCTTTATCCTTATCAGACATGCCTCCATTGGAGCCTTTCGTTCTATTACGCCTTCTATTCATTCTTGTTATAGCAACTACAAGCTTCTTCAGGATGGCATGATGTCCGGATCTGGCGGCACAATGCAAGACGGTCCACCCGTGTTTACTCTTCACGCTGTTTACACCGTCGTGGCGGATGATTGCTTCGGCTTTCATCTTCTTCCTCAGGATCATGGCATAGTGGAGGGGGGTGAAGCCATTTTGGTCCTGCGAGCGGGCGTCGGCCCCCGTCTTGAGCAAAACTTTAACCACCTCCGTAGTTGAAGACTCGACAGCCATATGCAAAGCTGTCTTGCCTTCGCTGTTTTTAATGTCGATGAGACTTTTTTCGTCAGCACATATTGCGAGAATAGCACTACTGGCAGCTTTGTCTTTGACGGCTCGATGAAGTTTTGTTTCCGAGGGGGCATCCTGACAATCTTCAATTTTTCTCCTGAAGGAAAAAAGATTACGAAATGAGTATTATTTAAAACAGATGCGAATGATTTACAACAATTTTATAAATCGGTTAATTTTTGATTAAGTCTCAAACATGTGTTGTCTTAATTTTCAAGAGCAAACAGTTTTGTGTTTAAAATAATTTTCTTTTGTATTGCATATGCTGTTGGCGGCATGCACCATGCAGCAGTGTGTTTAGTAGGGTGATTCAAAAAAAAATTTTTTTGAATTTCTCTGGTCTTACCCCTCAGTTTTTTTACACTATTCATGAATGTGATGTACGTAAAATTTTAGCTCAATTGAATAATATTTAGAGGTCGCTCAACGCGATCGAATTCTGTTGAAAATTAGCAATTTCGAGAGTTGGAGTATATAGCTTCATTACCCGAAATAATATTATTCTTCATATAAAATGGAATAACTTAAAACGTTAGTTTACTCTACTAAGTAATTAGTCAATAAAATAATAGCTCAAAGTGAGTTGTAACGATTACCCCCCTCCCCCCTGCTCCAAAGCTGCATTATCTCTTACCTGAGTTTGGGTAGAAAATGCAGCTGCAAGCTCGGGCTGTGGTTTCTGTTTTCTTTTCGGTAGTTTGAGGTGTATGAGTTTATTTGGCTAAAACACCTAGCATCCACTCTAGACAGGGCCCAGTATAAGTGACAGAAAGCCACTTTGATAGTATCTGCTACAGTACAAAGTATGGGTCAAATGGGGAGGATTTGACTACGTCCATAAAACGGTAAATGTAACGGTGAATTGGCCCTTAACTTACAAAAGTCGTTTAAATCTAGGACTTCCTTTGATAGTTCACTGGAACGAAACACTTATGCAAAATATATTGGGAAAATGAAGGATGATTGGCGGGTTTCATACCAGTATTAGTATCAGGACCACAAGCATTGATGATTTACTTCTGTGTTCTGGTAAGTTAGTCAGGGATTGGAATTGCTACGGAAAATGCTGCTATACGATAACCAGTTAGATAAATGGGAACTTACTGAGCTCGTACGTGGTATGTGTTTCAATACGACATGCATTGCCGGTACTAAAGTTGGAGCATGTTTGAACTTGGGGGAAAAAAAACTATGGAAGCAACTTTTATATTGTGCTTTCCGCCATTATATTTTAGACATTGTGTTTTCTGTGGTATTACAACCGAAATCTATTCTACTCTTGGTCTCTCGGTATTTTAACCGATAAACCAAAAATTGGTAGAATTGGGGTATTTGATTGCGTGCAATGTCTGATGCGATGTTCACGCAATTGCGTGGAACCATCCACTGCCATTGGATCTACAATACTGCTTTTTAAGCAGTTTTAGCAATCATAGTCCAGAATAAAACATTCTAATTTTAAACCTGGAGTGAAGAACGATGAGGTTGAGGAGTTGGTAGCACATTCAGAGCAACGTGCAACTAGTAATGGAAGTTGCGCAAAGTTAACTTCTGATGACCCATGTAAAAGAAGTGTCCAAGGAAGATACTAGAGCTTAGTGCGATTTTCTTGAGCAGAGCACCTTCTCTTGGTGTATGTTTTCGTGTCCCCGGAGTGGTTCCTCGTGTTATATCTGTGTTAAAGATTCTTTATGGCTTCAAGTTATGGATATTTCCCACCCAGTTCAAACTTGCAGCTGGACAAACAAAAGGTATTCGTAACATATGAATGTGATTTCTTTCACATTCTTACCGTTAATGGGAAAGAATATCTAAGAGCTGGGTTCCCAACAACTCTTTGTGCAAGCACAAAGAAATGATTTGGAATATTTTTAGCGTCCTTATTCATGTAATGAAGAAACTCAAAATATATCAGCTGTTTGATCCTGATCATTCGAATCTTTAAGATAGCTACCAACAAGGCTTTGTTCTAACAAAGAAACTGAGGGTTTTAAACGACAATACGGAGCGTGGCATGGCCCTTATTGAAGCATTTGTTAAGACTATCACTAATGACGAAAAACAAAGACAGTGTCTTCTTCAAGTGGTACGGGAACACAGAAAAGGTTTCAAAGTTGCAAAAAAGTAACCTTAAAAAATATTGTAAGAATTAATGAGCGAATTACTATATATTTAATGTATTTAATTTTTTTTTAAATATTTTTTTCCGTATTTGATTAGTTTTTATACTTTTCTGCATTTCATTGGTTTTTCAGATATATAGTTCATTTTGTGATTGCACGCTTTTTTTCTTCGGAGACATAAAAAAGCAATAAAGTAACTTCGTTATTATTATTATTTACGTTCGCATTTGTGCCACTATCACAAAATTTGAAGTACTCCTAAATGTAAATATAGTTTACTAAAATTTTGGGCGAATAATTCAGTGTATATAAAGGGCCTAAATAAGACGGTAAGACGAATAAAAATACAAAGGCTACTTTTTCTATAGATATCATTTACGATCACGTTTTTGTCAATATCACAAAATTTCAAGACGTTTGAGTGACCTCTAAATATTAATATATTTTGCCAAAATTTTGCACAAATAATCAGTGTATATAGTGGCATAAAATAAGAGGGTAAGACGCACAAAAATACAAAGGCTACTTTTTTCTATAGATATCATTTACGATCACGTTTTTGTCAATATCACGAAATTTCAAGGCGTTTGAGCGACCTCTAAATATTAATATATTTTACCAAAATTTTTCACAAATAATCAGTGTATATAGTGGCACAAAATAAGAGGGTAAGACGCGCAAAAATACAAAGTTTATTTTTTTCCATACATTTCTGAATCACCCTAGTGTTTAGTAAAAAAATTATACTTAGATATATATTTGATGCATTAAAAACTTCAATTCATTGTACTTCGATTGTTTGTCTTGATGCCCAGAAAGTTAAACTAGGTGCCATCATGATACCTAGATTAAAATTCTTATTTCTAACACTGAACCTTGATCAGAACATGTTGCCTTCATTTGAAAAAGTACTAAACAAGTTGGTATGTATTTTCCTTACATTTCTAATGCAGCTGCATCCTTGACATTCAATCAATGTTTCTCAAAATTTTCTTTCAACAATTCTGTACCTCAGAACCAGACCAACGTAAGTCCATTTTCGTCATTTTTCGGTAGAGGGGAAAAACGATTGTCGAATACATAGTTTTTCCCCTCTACTGAAAAATGACGAAAATGGACTTACGTTAGTCTGGTTCTGAGGTACAGAATTTTAACTTGACTTCTCACTTCTCTGTAGTAAAAAAGCTACTAATGCTTCTAACAGAAGTTTATTAACAAATAATTAGTAAATAAATAAAAAATTAAAACGAAGATCTTTGAAGCAAGCTAATACAATTTTGAAGGGAGGAAAAATGTGCAACACACACACATACACACACAAAAAGTACTATGACCTCATGCCTTTGCACTGCATAGGTACTAGCAGATTCCCAAAATAGAAGCGTAGCTTCAGAGTCGTGCAATACGGGGAGCAATTTTAGCAAGTGAGGTTGCTGGCGGTAAAGCGATAGCGAGAATCGGCGCGTAATCACTCGCTTTATTCTATTCCGTATTTTAGTTTGCAAAACTGCTACTTAATTGGTTAGATTATTTGGCCAAACAACACCATACAATGCTAAATTTATCGTCTGCAAAACATATTTTTAACTTCATTATTAATTTATCTTAATATATAAAAATTACGTGTCCCTGTGTTTGTGGCCAATGGATTCCTCACCTACTGAACCGATTTTAACCTAATTTTGCACGCAGTTTCAGTTTGGTCCAACTTAAATGATAGGATAGTTTTTATTTCAATTTAGGACCGCAATATATTTTTTATTGCAAATTATCTATTTAGCTACCAGCTTTTCTGTATTCTTGGCTTCTATAAGATAAAATCTGCTGCTGGGTTGTCAGTTGCTTCGGAAGCAAAAAGCAATTGTGGTAACGATCAATGATGTCGAATCGGTTTCTGGCATATTCGTCCTGATTCTCTTAATTTAAATTGTGCGTGTAAGTATTATTAAATCAATATTCGGAAAAGTATTATTTGCTTACTTCTCCTTTACTTAATTCAATTAATTAAAGCAGTTTAGATACTTAACATATGCTATTTTGTAAGGTTTTAAAAATATTTTTCACTCATGTTTAGGTGCAAATATTTTTTTAGGAAAATTATTTTAGTGAAAAATATCATACCTTTACCAGCTTTGAGTTATAAAATATTCATATTGTTTAGTGATTTTTTTGTCAGGTATATTTAGACAAAGAAAGGCTCACTGCATTATGTGATCTTTTACCTATGTAATATTTAAATTTTTAGTGATTTAGTTCAGAATTGTATTTGCTAAGCGTATCCATCTGCAGCAATAAATTTGCAAATTATCGTTCAACAATACATTTGGTATTTACTATTCAAAAAAGAAATTCTTAGGAAGGAAAATGTACTGTTTTATGGTGCGAAGATTAAAATTATTTCTACACACATAATTTTTACCGTCACATTGCTTTGTAACAAAAATATACACCTCATAGTTTGCGATTCAAAATTCGACTGTTTCGTAAATATTGTACTTTTTCGGGTTTTTAAGTTATACAATATTCATTTTTTTGTGATTTTGTATTTCAATTGTATTGTAATAAAAAAAGGTTTTACTGTAATTTGTGAACTTTTACCTGTGTAATATTAAAATTTAGAGTGATTTTGCTCAGAATTGTGTTTTCTAAACGTACCTCTCTGCATTCATATTTATATAAAGTTGATCTCTATAACGGTAATAAAGTTTTTCGTTTCTATTGAAACATTATAGTTTAACCCATACCTTAGCCACAGCAACGCGTGGCCGGGTCAGCTAGTTTCAATATAGATTGCAGCAAATAGAATTAGTGAACGAATTTAGCTTTTAATTTATTGTTTGCTGGTTGATGTTTGTCGATGTTTATTGTTTTTATTATCATTATGAAGAATAATGCATGAAATTTCTCTGACTAATACTTAAAATTTTTAGGATCAGTTGAGTTTAAAAGAAAAAAGTGCTCCAAATATATTTTTGCAATGTGATTATTTATTGTTGGACTGCAATTTGCAGCAGTAATTACATTTAATAAGTAATAAAAGACAATATTAAAAGATAATTTTTGGCGACTTTTTAACCGACTTCAACAAAGGAGGAGGTTATCAATTCAAAGCGTATGTTTTTTTTTTGTTTGTTCGCACATAACATCAGATCTACTGAACCGATTTGGACGATTTTTTTTTCAATCGATAGGAGATGGTGTAACTTAGGTACCATGTACTCATATGACGATATTTGTTCATTAGAAAAAAAGTTATTTTGGAAAACAGTAAATTTCATATCATTTCCCCATTAAATAATTAAATTTTCAATTCATTGTTGCAAAAATTTTTTGCCTCGCAACAGCAATATTAATAGTAATCATGATGAAAAATTTGAACCAAGGCTTAACTAAATCTAACATGAAACTCATTAGCGGTAACGTTCGTAGTATGTGTTAAAATCTTATGAACAACGAGAAACTAGAATTGCTTTGAAATATAAATTAGTTGACAAACCGTTGATATTTAAATGGCTTTGATCAAGCTAGTACACAAATAAATACCAGAGAATAACAAAGATTATTTTTTAGTGTCAATCGTTAATAATTTTAAGACGCGTTGCTAGTTTCTTCCTTTTTTTTCAGTTTATTTTATGAAGCATTTACTTAAGAAAATTAGGTGAAGTTCCGTAATGGAAACATTACCTTATTTCATAAGTACACTTACACTAAAAAGAATAAAATAAAATAATTTTGAAAAAAAATAGAACCGACTTCAGTTGGAAATTGCTCTAAAAAGTAAAAAATAATTGTTTTCTTTGAACACCATCGAAACTACTTTTAAACATAATTTTTGAAGTCGGCGCAAAAACGATAGTTCAAATGATATTTAACCATATTTTGCCAACATTTTTCAGAGAAACCATTGAAAATTAAAAGCAGAATATTTGTACCATTACACGAATGTGGGGTAATGAATGAAATGTATGCGAATGCTTTTAGAGAACCTGGATCCATTAAAATGTATATAGTTGAATTGTAGTTGCGTATGATTCTATACATTGTTTTTGCGCCGACTTCAAAACTTATGTTTAAAAGTAGTTTCGATGGTGTTTAAAGAAAACAATTATTTTTTACTTTTTAGAGCAATTTCCAACTGAAGTCGGTTCTATTTTTGTCCAAAATTATTTTATTACAATTTGGCATTCAGTTCTATTTCAGTATATTTACTTGTATCGTATTGCGATATTGCACCGTTCTTTCTAAAGTGTGTCATTTCGGAAAATGTATTATTTTGTTTTTGAAGTTAGGAAAGAAAACTTTCTTCTTCTTTTAAACTTTGGTAAGATTTCTGTTGGTTTCTGTGAGCAACAAAATTGTTCATAATTTCTTTTTTGGCTTATTTTTGTGCACCTCTCCTTGGGGTTGCATTCGAATGTCCCTAATAAGGGGGTGTTTTACCCCTTTTATGGGGTAAATCAGTGTTTTCAATGCAGACAAAAGTGATATGAATTGGCGCGACCACTTGGTGATACATTGCCAAGCTTTTGGTCGCCAAGTGTTTGACGCCAATTTGGTGACAAATTTGGCGAATTTTTTTTTTTTTTTTTAATTTGGGTTCAATTTGCGCTATTGGCGATATTTTGCGAAAAATCCACTGAAAGATGTTAAAATCGGTGATAGTTAGGAGATTAATCATTGTAAAACATTTTTTTGCATTGCTTCATGGCAAACTGGGGATGTAAATGTTTGAATTGTTATCTTGCTCACTCCAAGTACTATTTTAGCACTTAAGGCATCTACTAAGAAATTTACACGTAAAAGGAAGTAGTGTAGGGTCCATACCAAATTTTTATATCATACTTTGAAGGAATTATAGTTGAATCATAACTAAAATAGAGTTTTTTCTGCAAAATCATTTTTTTTTACAAATGAACTTTTAATTTTATACCACCGGCAAAGCCGTGCGGGTGCCGCTAGACAGATATAAGAGCTTACTTCAACAGAAAGTCATCCATGTTGTATAGAAATTTGTATCAACGAATTGAATGAATTGAGTGAAATTTTTCACATTTACTTTATATACTTACTTTATTCACATTTACTTTCACATTTACACACTTTAACCCTCTGATGCTGTTGTAGATTTGGTTCATAATACGCTTCTAAACAAATATTTTTTATTATGAATGCAGAAAAATCTAAATACCGATGAATATTGATTGATAGCACTTAAAAGATTTAAACTTCTTAGGATTCTCAAGAACTAATCCTAAAAAAAAACTTGGTAAAAAAGATACAGACTCATAAACCACATTAAGTTTTTTTTAGGACTGTTTAATTTTTAGAATAGAATGTTTGGTGTTATTTGTTTATTTTTTATGCATAAGCCAACTGACAGAACTTATAAAAGTGTTAACGATAACTCTTAATGTAGTAGAGACAATATCAACGTAAAATAGGCACAAATAAGCAGAGATACTGCAGACACGTGTTTCGGCGTTACAAGGAACGCCTTTATCAATGCAAAAAAATGTTGAACTTATGGATGCACAGACATCCGACAAAAGCTACTCTTAAGTTCTTAAGATAACTCTAAAGTTCGAACTTGTTTTATCTTTATTATCATTTAGATTTCTATTGCTCAGATTTTCGAGAAAAAATTTCATTTGAGTAAGAATTACATAGTCAGCCAACCTAAAATCTATTTTTAACTTAAAAAAAAAATTTCAGTTTGTTGGACAAAAATGTAGCACGCGGAGGCTTTTCTCTCCATATAGTGGCACTCTCCCTAAAGAGTTTGGCCACCCCTGGTTTAGAGTATTATTCTTTGTAATTAAAACAGCGCATTTCTTATATCGTTCATATCAGGGACGTGCCGTCTGGGTAGGCAAGGTAGGCAGTGCCAACCCACGAAGAAAACAAACCAACCTCACCACTTCATTCAATGACATTTAATGCGTTGATTGCAAAAAAATATTTCGGTTTTACACAGCAATAATAGAAAAAAAGAAAAACAAAATGGAATTTTTCCATTGGGGTACACTTGAAAAGCAGCGACCGACCCCGCTTTTCGACCTCAGTGTCTATGTAAAGCTTAGCATGCAAAACACCCCCGTGCCACACTTTTCCCCCTCTTCGCGTTAGCCAAAGCGACCTTGGAGGCAGAATAAAATCTGCCTCTCTTGCGAAGCCAACAAAGATCAGCTCGAAAGCTATACTCTTTCTCTGCCGGTCTATTCGATTCTCCGCTGCAATTTTGACGTTATGTGCAGGGCGGTGAGCATTAGCAAAATTCTCAATGGTTTTGGCATCTAGATTCGTTTTTTATATGGTTGTTTGTTTTCTATGAAATGTTTCCGTAATTTTCACATGTTTCATTTTTTAGCCTACTTTCCCGTTAAAAATAAAATAAAGACGAAAAAAGTATTAAAAGTAGCTTAATGCATCTAAAAAATATCTCCAAGCCCAAAAAATATCGTCAAGTTAAAAAAAAATCGCCAAGTCCAAAAAATATCGCAAAGTCAAAAAAATAAAAAGGTAAAATGAATATCGAAAAATTAAAAATTTGAAAGTAAGCAGGGCTCAATACAGGCTGATTTTACTACCGTTTTTCTGTACCTTCACAAAAATCATGTTTTAAAATCTTTACTTTCACAAAAATAAAGCAATAAAATCGGCACCTTCACGAAAAAAAACATTGGCACATTCATAAAAACAATATTAAAAAATCAATAGTTTGAAAAGAAAATTACTCATAAAAAGATTGCTTAACGAATTTGTATGAGCATCTATGAGTACGACTCTTTAGTAGCATCAAACTCTTCAGCATTTTTCGTGTAAGTGAAATAACAAAATTTTAGTACAATCTTTTAGTATCCGTTTTTGGGTCGAAATTCTTTTGATAATTTCTTAAACAGTATGCAGTACAAAGCCTATTGAGCTGAAATAAAACAGTGTTTTTGCCACTCCCCCCCCTCAAAAAAATCCTTTTTTAAGTAATCAGTATCACTCGCTTTTCGAAAAATTCACGTTTTTCTGTAACAAAAAGAATGTCCATTAAAAAAATCATCAAACCAAAGTGTGATGATTGGGGTGGGGGTGGGGGGTGGCTGAGACTTTCACAATGATAGAAAATTGATGTGTCATACTTTCACAAAAATAGGTAGTAAGACAAAAATTCTGGATTGGGCCCTGGTAAGGTATTGAGATGGGGAATTTGTGTGTCGGTCGGTCTGTCTGTCCCCCCCCCCCCCAATAACTTTTGAATGAACACTCCGATTTGGACAAACTTTTTTTTGTTGGACAGATCTCGGCGAGTACAGCTCATTCCCATATTTGATTTTTCGATTTGAACAATTGTTGGTTCAACTTTGAACCGTTCAAACAACTTGTCCCGCGATGCTAACTTTTGAATGAATTTTTTTTTTGTTCGAAATATCTTATCAAGGATACTTCATTCCCGTATTTACATTTGCGATTTGAACAATTTTTCGTTCAACATTGAACCGCTCAATCAAGCTGTCACCCCTAATAACTTTTGAGTGAACAGTCCGATTTAAATAAACTTTTTTTTTGTTCGAAGGATCTCAGCAAGGATACTTCATTACCGTATTTAAATTTTCCATTTGAGCATTTTTTTGTTCAACATTGAACCGTTCAAGCAACCTTTCCCCACCTAATAACTTTTGAGTGAACCGTCCGAATGGAATAAACTTTTTTTTGTTTGAAAGATCTCGGAGAGGCTTTCCCATACATTCCCATTTTTCGCTTTTTGATTTGAACCATTTTTCGTTCAATATTGAACCGTTCAGAAAAAAAAAATTAGCATTAGCTTCTACAGGGAATTTAAGTTGAATGTTGATCCTGAACTTAAAGTCGGATTTCCTTCAAACTAACTTTGTAAGAAAATGGTTTCGATAAATAATGTTTGTAAAGTACTTTTCTGAGTAATCTTCTGTGAGGACTCTGATTCCGACTCCGACTCCGCGAACATGGCGGAAATGCAGGCTCAGAAAAAAAATGACTGAACGTGCAGACGATTTTTTGTTTATTTACTCATTTGTTTTATTTTATTTATTATTATTATTATTATTTTTTTTTTTGCAGACGATTTTTTTTGTAACAAAAATTTTTCATTCACGAGAACATTTTATTCTTTATTTATACTTAACAACTGGCAACGGATTAAAAGTGAAATTCGAGACATTTTATTAATGGACGAGTTTTTTTTCTTTTTTTTTCTTTCTTTGATAAAATGTGTTTTAATGCTCTTTGTACTTTTATTTATTTATTTATTTATTTATTTTATTATTATTACTATTATTATTATTATTATTTTATTTTTTTTTTTGAAAACGATGGAGGATTTTTTCTACGGAGGAACTGTAACAGTTACTCTTCAAAAGGTGCGACAAAACTTTATTTATTCGTTAATTACTTTTTACGTGTCTATTTCATCTGATGAGAGGGGTATATTTTGCTTTTCGAAATCAGCTCTAAGTGCTAAAAAGGTATGTTTGACATAATTTTCAGTCTCAGATAATCAAGAGAATAATGATCAGATGCGAGAATGCCAATGTCGATGTACGGGAAAGTAGGCTCCTTTAGTTCTTGACAGAACTTCTTGTTCATTTGTCATATTGTTTCCCATGTTTAAGTTGAAATCTCAGGATAGTTGTTCTGTTTAAACTTTTTGAAAAAAAAAAGACTTACAAAGTAAAGCGACAAATTATTGAAAAATTCATATCATTATTATATGGAAGTTAATTTTAAAAATTAGCTTTTAGAGTTGATAAGGATGCATTCAGCAGTCTAGAAAAAAGTACCGAAACTTTTTGACATTATACGACTGGTTGCAGATTTGTAGATATTTACGGGAACAAGATTTTTTTGACAAATGTATAAAAAAGGTACTTGCTTATTTTTGAAAAGTGAACTGAACCAACTGTTTCCCGAAACAAATGCTGTTGTAGTTAATTTTGACTATACCAGCCACAATTTTTTTAGAGTGAATATTTTCGGCCATAAAAAGAACTAAGAGCAACAAAAGGAATAGAATGACAAATTAACAACTTTTCTTTCTTGTTTTGATATCCATAGAAAAAGAAAGCGAACAAAATGAAACAAGATCCCACTTTCTTTTTTTTATGAAAGTCACAGATATTTTCACCACAATGAAAGAAAGAAGATTGGACTTTCTATAGAATCAGATGTAAATATTTTATATATGTTTATACTAGGGACTACGTAAATATCATTCATATTCATACTGTTTTATTACGGTTAACAGCATTATGCTTTTTTTCAACATATGTATTATTATTCCACAAATTATCTCATCTGCCTAACCTGGGCAGGGTTGTTTGATTTCGTCCGGGGTGGAAAAAACAGCCGGAAAAAACCGCCCCGGACAAAATAGCATTTTGTCCATTTCGTCCACTTTAAAGTTTTGGATTTTTTAATCAAGACAGTTCTTGATTAAAAAATCCAAAGTTTTAAAGGAATGTTTTAAAATATTGATTTTTTTCAATGAGGTAATAGTTTTAGCACACATAAGTATGTATACAAGCAAATATTTAATAAACAACAAATTCTATAAAAATATATTATCTGTATAAAATAAATGTTAACGATAAGATTTAATGCTTATGAAAGCACACATTAGCAGTAAATAATTTTAAGATGTTTATTTGTTGTGAAGGAGTTTCATTGCCAATAATAAGACTATATAAAATATAAAAGTAGAAATAAAAATTTTAAAAGATTTGAGAAAGAAAATTGTGCCATGAAATGAAATATGTTCTTGTAATAACATTAATATATCCATAAAACAATGCTGTGTACATAAATATTTTACAATTGGGCAACATTCATTAAATCCTCAAAAAATATAACGTAAAATGACCAAATGAATCAAAATTAAACCAATATTTCTTGTAGCATCTAATGTATTTTTAAATACAAATGATATACACTTATATGTGTATTTAATTCAAACAAAATTTAAATATACAATGTATGAGAAAATATCATATAAAGTTTACTTTTTAAGGGATTGTATTGTGTTAATAAATATCTAAGGTAATAGAATAATCTTTAATTTCTTTTTAAAAATATGTATTCAAGAAAAACTTTTTTTTTTTCTGTCTACTCTACAATAATGTAAATACACTCAGTAGTTTTTTCACTATGTTAAATTTTATTTCTTTCAAATAAAATTAGTTAAAAATCAATGGGTTAATTGCCATTCTTTTCGTTTTTTTTTTTTTTTTTTTGTATGATACCATCATTCTATTTTGAAAATTGGGTAATGCAAGAGATACTAATTGTACATTATTACATTTTTATACATCAAACGTATGGAAAAAAAAAATTTTTTTATCTTTCATTTCTTCCATTTTGTCCATTTCTTCCGGCGTCCCGAACTTTTTACGAAAAAGTGGACGAAATGACAACCCTGAACCTGGGCGTTCGTTCACGGCACGTGCCTGGTTCATATATATTAGATGATTGCGTCATGTATTCTGGTGTAGCTTTTAAAATATTACCAATCCTTTTTGAAAAGTATTTAGTGTAAATAAAAATTATAGCATTCAGAGATTTATATATAGCATCGAGACATTTTTGGATGGATTAGAGACGTGTATATCAAGAAATAAATGTTCTATCTAATATTGTTTGGTCTTGAATTACTTTGATACATTTTAAAAGGTCAAAATGATTTCGACAAAGATCTTGAGATCTTAAGCTCAATTTCCTTAATTTTTACCTCCTAAAAGGACACTTTTTTGCAGCATGCCAAAATAGAATATACATAGAATATATCTAAACCTCCATAAAATTGTATAAAAATCAGGGGTTTTTCAAGATTTTTCTAGGCCGTGGGAACCCTGAAGACCCCATTTTGGGTCATGACTCACAGAGGTTGGGAACCTCTGCAGAGAGGAATGAGTAGGGTGGTTCAAAAAATTTTTTTTTGCTAGATACCAAGGCTCACCCTATTTTTTTTACATTTATGTACAAAATCACTTTTCTCAAATTTTAGCATTCTATTCTTAATGGAAGATGGTGCTCAAACACACTTCCTTTTTAAGCTTTTTCATAATTTTTTACAATTTCCGAGATCTTCAGACTAAACCATTTGTTTTACAAAAGATTTTTTTTTCCAGTAATTCTGATTTTCCAATACATAAATATGAGTTAAAACACTAGGAAAGTTTCTTAATCGTTTGAATATAGCAACAATTTTGTTACAATCAACTATTTGGTAGAACACATTATACAATATAGGTTACAGTACTACTTGCATACATGTTAAGTGATGGTTTTTAAAAGCTTTCAAGCATGCCAAAATAGAGTTGAGGAGAAACTGAGTAAAAAATATATTTTTTTTTGTTTTTAAAGTAGTGGGATGCAGAGGAAAAAAAATGCAGGATTTAAAGTTTTAAACTAATAGTTCTAACAATGGCACAAAGAGAAATAATTAAAATATAAAAATAAATTGCACAAAAACTATTGTAGCTAGCCTGCCATCATCATGTCATAAAACTAATCTGTAGCAAGATATTAATTTGATGCTTGCTATCATGTTTTTCAGGAGTTTTACTCTTTAATAACTTTAAAGCCAAGAATGTTCGACAAAGAATTTAAAAAAAAAAAAAAAAAAAAAAATAGAAATGTTGCACACAACTGAGGGAAGACTTTAAAAAAGTTCGAAAATTCAACTGCAAGCTTTTTATTAATCTATAGGTAAATCTATTATTACACTTACTGGTTATAAAAAGATAAAAGAGTTATTATTAGCCATTTTGGGAACCTGTCTAAGAAAATCCATCAGCGAATGAGAGGTGATTCATAATGTTTGGTGAATGGCTAATCCCTAATATGTCTTCAAAATATTTATTTTCCTATATAAGAAGGAGATTTATCATTTAATCAGGATAAAATAAACCTATATACAACAATTTCTACAGTTTCAGTGCTTTTTTGTACAGTAAAACATTAATATAAAGAACATTAATAGACGCTCCACTTAATATTAAAACTCTTGGGAATATCTGAACTTGGGGGGGAAAAAATGATAAGATATGAATGACCTAGAAATTGAAAGAGCTACTAGGAGTTTTTAAAAAGCACTTGTGGCACCTTTCTGATGAATTAGTTACTTTGACGCAGTTTTTCAGATAAAATTCTAGCTTAAAGAAAAGCAAATGATAACAGGAATAAAGATGCGAAATACAACAAGTGTAGTGTAGAACAATTGGGTGCTTTTCAAACATGAACATTAGAGATTATTTTCTAACATCCTTCATCCTACACCCCAACGAATGCAAATATAACATCAATCACAGAATTATCAAAAGAAAAGGAAAATAAATAAAGAATTGTGATTGACATTGCGGAGAGAAATATTCAAATAATTCAAGAATTAAACAGGATTTTTTTTTTCAATTTTGAAAACGATAAGCAGCTTCTTTTACTTATTGCTGAAGAAAATTGAATAGCTATCCTTGCTGAGACAACAAAATATTCAATGCTCTAAAAGTCCCTCTCTCTAAAAAATATTTATAAAGTTGAACTGCAAAACAAGAAGTTTGAATATCTTGGCTTTAATTTAAAACTTCAAGCAAATTCTAGTATAACAACACTGCTTGATAAAAAACAAACTTCAAATGCATCAGACACTATTCTGTTGATTCTGATGTAAAATGACCCACTGAAACCAAATATGATCACTGTTTCCCCTATTACGGTAATCGCTCCCCAACTTTCAATGGTAATTACACCTGTGAACATAACTGGAATAAATACAAATAAATACTAAAAGGTTCTTTACTGAAAGAGATTTGCGGTGTGACTCGTATGTAATATCTAATATGTGATATTTCCAAGGTGTTAAAAAATTGTCCAGCTTGAAAAAAATTTCGGTCATGGGAGTCACAGAAGGGAGTTCGATACTCTTGTTTTGCACCAAAAAATAAGTGGAAAATTTTTGAAGCTGGAAAAAAAATGAGTTGTTGATGACATATTAAATATTTTAGAGAGGGGAGGCAGAATACCCCCATGAATCTCCTAACTTGCAACAAGTGTTTATGATTTTGAACTTATCACCTCTCTATTCCTAAAGAAGAATTTTAACAGTAAATATAATGCTTCCTTTCCCGTCATATAATATCTATGAAATTTTAGAAATCTGAAGAAATTGGGAGGGGAGGGGGGAGCCGTTTTCAAAAACTGGGGAGTGATAGGGGAAAACGGTAGCCATATTTGGGTTAAGGGTATCCTTTTACATAAGAATAAGCAAGAATGATGTCAAAAATATGCTGAACTTTTTTTTTGCAGCGCAACCGAGAAACGCTTGAAATTGACAAAAACTTGAGAACTATTTGAGCTTTGAGCACCATCTTTTCATTTAAGTAGGAAGTTAAAATTTTGACAGTACATTTGGGTGGATAAAGGCAAAAAAAGTGAGGCCCAGTCGCGACCTCGAGGACAAAATTTCGTTTTCATCATAGATTTGTGAACCACCCTAGGGAAGAGTAAACATATCACAAGGTAAAAGTCAGAACATCATGTATGAGGATGACGCAAGGGATATCCTACTTTTGAGCAGGGTTGGTCGAAATCAGGAGCGGACCCATCGGCACTTCATTTACTTTCGGCAAGAGCAGCTCCCGCTTCTTGCAAGGGTCAGGACGGCGAAAATGATTTACCCCGGGATATTCGTCGTCCGAAGAGTCGCTTTCCTCGGAAGAGCTGTGATACCGACTCCTTCTCTCGGCTAGCTAAACGAAAAGAAATCACTTTATTATCAAATGCTTACTAACACCACATACCGAGCCCTTGTTTATCGTGAATAGTCTGTTCCTCACTCTAGAGTGAGGTACGGTTGTTTACTTTTAAATCCAGGGCTTAAAATTAAGTGCCATACCTGCCAAAATGTCTACTTAGAAGATCTTAAAATTTTGTACTAAGACAATAATTATTTCTTGATGAAAATCAGACATTAAATAAGTTATTGTAATCAAATCACTGTCACTTTCAGTAGTTTTGTTTTATTTTAATAAACCATTTTAACTCTTCTTTAGATTTTCAATTGAATTAAGGAATTTCAGTTATGCAAAATT
>JAXGGA010019139.1:0-20631 GCA_038373865.1 Uloborus plumipes
TGCTACAAAAGCATGAGCTATGAGCTAATATTTAGAAAAGTGCCAATTTGAGTCCCAAGTGAATTTTCACCAGTATTTCAATAACTAGTTAAAAAAATAATTTTCCCCAGAAAGAAGATAAGTTTCTCTTTCATTTCATCTAATAACATCGGAAATTTTTTTTTTTTTTTCATCAGAAAATATTGTGTTTATACATCAAAAATCAGATCGGTAACGTGTCCCAAGCAGCAAAGCTTAGCATGCAAACAGGTCATGCGCACTTTCTAACTTCCCAAAAAAAACGCACTTGCACAAAAAACGATTCTATTTTTACCCCTTTGTTAATATTTTACTTCATTTTTGTTTTAATCGATTTCTGATTTTCTAGCTGATGCGAAATAAGCGTGTCCCAAGTTCCGCCGTCAGAGTGGTAACAATAACTTCCGATCTATGTTTAGGCTCCCAAAATCATTTCCTGCACCTATACCACGTGATGCTGAGTACCTGGTGGAAAGTTTTATCGAATCGTAATTAAAAATTTGCATTTCTGCATCTAAAATTGTAGGTAAGATTTTTTAAAGTGATTTTATAAAATGTGTGTCATTTGAGTCATCAGATCGGTAACACGCTCTAAAATGCGCAGTTTTTATTATTTTAAAAATTATTTTATATATAAGTATAGTCCTTTGTTACAAGTGAAAAAACCACGTGTTTGATTTTGGTTTAGTGCGATCGACTCGGAAATAAAAAAAAAAAACTTTGTCAGTTTGTCAGATCGGTAACAGTCAGAGCGGTAACATTGAAAAGCAGCAAATATGTTACAGAACTAACTCACACGTTTCCGAATTATAAAAAGCAAAAATCATACTTTAGCCATATATATTGAATATTTTTGTTCTTAAAAAATGAAAAGCAATGAGTTTTAGTACAATTGCTTCATTTGTGGTTTGTATGACCTGACAATAGAAGTTAGTAAAATAAGAAAAATTGACACTGCAGAAATTAAGTTAATTAATTATTATTATTTTAATTTATTTATTTATTTTTTTTTTTTTGGTGCTTCAATTTCTCATAACTTCGCTAAATAACTAGATAATAACTAGCATGCTAAATTTGAATTTCTGATCAAGAAATTAAATTTCCTGCAACTAATTAAAGAAAAGCAAGCAGCAGAGTTGTGTGTTGAAAAAGTTGAAGTTGTGTGTTGTTTTAAAACAAAACAAATGTTTTATTAGCTTGGATTTGGTAATCTCATAATTTATTTTATCTAAAAACCTTATCGCTCATTTTTATTTCCAAGAAATGCTTTTTCATAATGAAATTTGATTTTTTAGCCTAATATATATATTTTAATATAATTATCTTAATTCTATGTTAAAAATGCAAGGAAATGATATCATATTTAGAGATGTTAACGAAGACTGAAAGCATAAACTCAAATATGTAGCTCATATTAACATCAGATCTGTAACATTCATCAGATCTGTAACGGCTTAAAAATGAGTAATCTAAGGAGGGGGTAAATAACTTCCTTGACCTCCCCCCTTTTATTTTCTTGCATTTAGACCCAATTTAGACTTAAAATCCAATATTAGTTTTTTTCTGCAAAAAAATTTTTTTTTCAGAAAACTCCAACTTCAAATTGGCACTTTTCTAAATATTGGCTCCTATGCTTATTTTACACAAAAAATATTGAAAATTACGTTAGGAAATGACTAGAACTTTTTTCAAAAATGTTGGTACTGAAATGTATATATTGTGCAACAGCAAAAAAAAAAAAAAAAACGAAAAAAGCCACTAATTATGTTTTTTGCAATGATAGAACACACCTTTAGGTTTATTTCGAATGCTTCTAATATTGAATATGACCTCCGCCTCTTCATAAAAAGCTACTGAAATGAATTCATGTTTTGCACATCTTTTTTCTACATCTGATATTTTTCTGAACTTAACAACTGAATTTGGGAGTCATAAATTATTTCTCACTTTTCTTTCTGCTTAATAAGGGATTAAGATGATTTTTAAGTAGCATAATAGGGCTGTAAATACACTTAAAAATAAAGGTATGTTTGCTTTTCAGTGAAATTTAGGTTAGGAAAATGACTAGAACTTTTTTTCAAAAATTTTGATACTGAAATGTGTATATTGTGCAACAACAACAAGAAAAAGAAAAAAACCACTAATTTTATTCTTTGCAATGATAGAACACACCTTCAGGCTCATTTCGAATGCTTCCATTATTGAATAGGACCTCCGCCTTTTCGTGAAATGCCACTTAAGTAAACTCATGTTTTGCACAAGAAAAAAAATGCTTGTCGTAGTTTATTCAAATTTTATTCAAACAAAATTATATTATATAAATTTCAAGTATTTTTTATTAAATACTCATACTTTCAGCAACATATCTGAGAATTTTTGGAAATATTGAAAGATTTCTGCACCCGTCACAATTTACTGAAGAGATACGTATACATGCAGATTAGGCTTAGCGGTTGACAGAAAATGCAATTTTTTGAAAAGTTTGACGGCCTGTAAAACACAAACCAGATCACATATGGGCAAAAGAATTCATATGGTTACTTACCACCATAAAAATATTAAATACACCAAGTTCTATCAAAATCCGAGGACATGGGTTACAAAATCCCGTTTTCCTGGATGATTTGACATGGATTGACCCGCCAGCATTATATTGTAAAAACAAGTTTATTTTTTGTAGTGCAGTTAAGAAATTTCTACACGTTGGAGAAAAAAGCGAAGCATTTCGGGTACAATTTTAAACCTGCCTTTTACCAGGCAAAAATATGATTAATTTGAGAACCTCGTTAAATGTACGTAAATGCCAGTAGATTCGAATTTAATATTAGCTACCAGTTTTTTTGGTTCTCTTTGCTTCTATAAGAGGATTTCTGCCTCCGGCTCGGTTAATCCTATTCCAAACTGACGAATGCATTCATTCATTGATCAACTCACTTATTTATTCATTCATATACTTACTTTTCTAGTTGTTCACGAATTTTATTCACTCATTTAATTTTCTCATATACATTAATTTATTTATTTTTAGCCTACTTTCCCATTAAAAATAAAAGAAAGACGAAAAAAGTATGAAAAGTAGCTTAATGCATCTAAAAAAATATCGCCAAGTTAAAAAAATATCGCCAAGTCGAAAAAAATATCGCCAAGTTAAAAAAATAAAAAGGTAAAATGAATATCGAAAAATTAAAAATTTGAAAGTAGGGTATTGAGATGGGGAATTTGTGTCGGTCTGTCGGTCTGTCTGTCCCCCCCCCCCCCTAATAACTTTTGAATGAACATTCCGATTTGGACGAACTTTTTTTTGTTGGAAAGATTTCGGCGAGTACAGCTCATTCCCATATTTGATTTTTTGATTTGAACAATTTTTGGTTCAACTTTGAGCCGTTCAAACAACCGGTCCCGCGATACTAACTTTTGAATGAACAGTCCGATTTGAACAAACTTTTTTTTTGTTCGAAAGATCTTTTCAGGGATACTTCATTCCCGTACCTACATTTTCGATTTGAACAATTTTTCGTTCAACATTGAACCGTTCAAACAAGCTGTCACCCCTAATAACTTCTGAATGAACAGTCCGATTTAAACATTTTTTTTTTCGAAAGATCTCGGCAAGGATACTTCATTACCGTATTAAATTTTTAATGTGAACATTTTTGGTTCAACATTAAACCGTTCAAACAACCTTTCCCCACCTAATAACTTTTAAGTGAACCGTCCGAATTGAATAAACTTTTTTTTTTGTTCGAAAGATCTTTTCAAGAATACTTCATTCCCGTATCTACATTTTCGATTTGAACGATTTTTCGTTCAACATTGAACTGTTCAAACAAGCTCTCACCCCTAATAACTTTTGAGTGAACAGTCCGATTTAAACAAACTTTTTTTTGTTCGAAAGATCTCGGCAAGGATACTTCATTACCATATTTAAATTTTCAATGTGAACATTTTTTCGTTCAACATTGAACCGTTCAAGCAACCTTTCTCCACCTAATAATTTTTAAGTGAACCGTCTGAATTGAATAAACTTTTCTTGTTCGAAAGATCTCGGAGAGACTCATTCCCATATTTCACTTTTCAATTTGAACCATTTTTCGTTCAATGATGAACCGTTTAGAAAAATTTTTAACATGAGCGCCTACTGGGAAATGTAAATTGAATGTTGATTCTGAACTTAAAGGCGGATTTCCTTCAAACTAACTTTGTAAGAAAACATTTTTGATAAAAAATGTATATAAAGTACTTTTCTGAAAAATCTTCTGTGAGGACTCTGATTCCGACTCCGACTCCGCAAACATGGCCGAAATTCAGGCTCAGAAAAAATGACTGAATGGGCAGACGATTTTTTGTTTATTTATTCATTTTTTTGTTTAATTAATTATTATTAATTTTATTTATTTATTTATTTTTTGGCAGACGATATTTTTTTTGATTACAAAAATTGTTCATTCACTAGAGCATTTTATTCTTTATTTATATTTAACAACTGGCAACGGATTAAAAATAAAATTCGAGACGTTTTATAACGAACGAGGTTTTTTTTCTTTCTTTGATAAAATGTGTTTTGATGTTCTTCGTACTTTTATTTTATTTATTTTTTTTTCTTTTGAAAACGATTGTGAAATTTTTCTACGGAAGAACTATAACAGTTACATTCTTTAAAAGGTGCGACAAAACTTTATTTACTCGTTTATTTACTTTTTACGTGTCCATTTCATCTGATGAGAGGGGCATATTTTGCTTTTAGAAATCAGCTTTAAGTGCTATAAAGGTATGTTTGACATTTTCAGTTTCAGATATTCAAGAGAATATTGATTAGATGCTAGAATGCCGATGTCGATGTACGGGAAAGTAGTCTTGTTTAGTTCTTGACAGAACTTCTTGTTTCGTTTATTGTTTCATTGTGTTCATTTCTTCTTTTGTTTAATCATTTATTTGGTATTTGTAATAATCAAACAGAAAACATTTGATTTGGAAAATATCTCATTTTTCACGTAGCCACAAACGTGGAACGAAACCAACATTTTCCACTTTTTTCTATGAAGGTACAAATTTACTGGCGGATTTGAGAAGTAACATTTCAATGTAAGTTTTATTGCAAAACTAGCTGTATCAGCATGGCTGTGCTCGTGCTTTTAACATAAAAAACAAAAGTTCTTTCAGCGCATGTAAATTTTCCTTCCCACTCCGAAATAAAGAGAAAGATTGTACTTCGTAAAAGATTACGTTTAAATAAATTTTTGATTGCATTGTGATTGAAATTCTTTGAAAAATTATTTCTTAAAGAATATTTTGGCGATGTCAAACTGTTTCTTTTTTAATTTTAGTTTTTCCTGTTTTCAGAACTAAAATTTTCCATTTCAAACTCAAATTATATTCATTTTGTTCGAAACAATTGTAGTTATATTCCTATTAAATCTATTATATTCGAGTATCAGTACAATCAAGCAGAATTGTCGGAGATTTAGAGATAATGGAAGAACGGATAATTGCAAAAGCTAATTTCAATTTTATATTCCCCTCATCACTCTGCCAGAAGAGACAAATGGAGGAGCTATCGATTTGTGAATCGAAATTGTCTGTTCTAATGACTAACTGTCGATGAGTTAATTTCATAAAGTAGTTCGATCTACAGTGAAATCGTAATAGGAACGAAGAAATGATTCCATATCGTTTCTCAAATTGCAAATGTATTCGCAGATTCGTTAGAGGCAATTCTGTACCTCAGAACCAGAACGACGTAAGTCCAAAAATGGCGATTTTCACTTTTTTGCTTCATTGTATGTAGAATCTTATTCCACATCGACTGATTAAAACAGTATTCTACAAAACAAATTCCTTCACAATTATTTAGCAGCGTGAAAACAGCGCAAGTCCCATCCTTTGCATGTATTCGACAATCGTTTTTCCCCTCTACTGAAAAATGACGAAAATCGACTTAGTCTGGTTCTGAGGTACAGATATTAACGAGGCGATATCAGTTAATCTTATTTTTTGGGATTGGAATAATTTACGTTTTGCAATCATGAACCCCACATATTGAGAGCTAAGAGCACCACAGCAATAGAGCCCACATTCAAAAGGGGCCTGGGTTGAAAAGAAAAAGTGATTAGAACTTATTTTTGGGTAATAGCTGAGGGTGGATGAGCTAGAGACAATAATTGTAAAAAACTAAAATAAATTTAAAAAAAAGAAAAAAAAACAATTTATTCGTACACTATACATTTCTAAAATAAAGGGAGCTAACTGAGCTAGCAAAATGAGCATAAATAGGAATTAACGATGCCAGCCATCAATCATCACACTCAATCCTGTCCCAGAATGCAATCTTGAGTTCATATATAGGTGACACATTTTCAGTTCGAATGCTCTCGTTTTTCTTTTCCTATTGACAAAAATAAGAGTAGCCCGAGGCTCGATCTGGTAAGGGGGTCCATAATAATTGGGGCCTATGTGTGTTTACAAGCTCAACTTATATTTAAAAATATTAATATGTGATAAAGTTATAGGTTCTTGAGACGGAATCATGCCAGGAGATGGACAGAGTAAGATAATCATATATTCCGTGTAATGATATAAGATACATTTTACTAGAAAAGCATAGATTTTACAACATTAAAGTATTTGCGACAGAAATAAGTCCGTGAAACGAAATTAGGAGATTAAAAAGAATATTAATGATTTTTATGGTGAATGACTAAACAAAACGTTTTAAAGCAAAATAAAAGAATTGTCCTGTGGTTATAAAAAGATACTCAATGAGCTTGTGTTTTAATAACTTTAACTAAGAACATTATGCATTCCATTAACTGGAGCAGTATAGCCTATGAAGGCTCTTGTGCCAGAAAACCAAAACCAACCAACCATTCCATTAACATTTATCGACGATTCAGCAATTGCTTAGGGGCGGTTACTCACTGCTTCATATCAACATAACCACCATGGCGTAGCGAGAAAATGTTTATGATGGTAGTTTTCATTTATTTTTACACCAAAGTAGATAGTATACAGATAAATAAATAGAGGTGTATGTATAGATAAATGGATACAGAGCGGTGGAAAAAAGAGGGATAAATAGATATATATTGATAGAGAGATATAGAGAGGTGGATATGAATAGATATGTATGTATAGATAGATACAGATAGATTGGTAGATATAAATAGCCAAATGATACATAAAGGTAGATAATAGATAGATATACAGATAGGGGTAGATATTGACAGATATATGACAGATAATTAAGTATAGATATAGAAAGGGGAACAGATAGGTGGATATACTCGTATATATATATAGATAAGTAGCTACAAAGAAATGGATGTAATATAAAGGCAAATAAATAAATGGTAGTGACATACTATGTCAGGGCGGTAGACACAAATTGAAAGTACATTTTTTTTAAATAAAGTTTTTTTTTGGGGGGGGGGGCTGTGCTAATATAAATATTGTTTTTTCATGGAAAGGATTATAACCCGCTCGTACCCTCCCCCTCCCCACCCTGTACGCCACTGTTACCATCACGCATCAATACCCACTACGAATCCGCACCTTGGACACAGCGGCAAGAATCTCGAGCACGCTGCCGAATTCAGAACCCAGCACGAATCTATTCCACATACACTCGCATTATTCGCGCCGGGCCTCCAACAGCCCCGAATTCAATGAATGTCTTATCAATGCCGAATGAATGGAGCATCTTAATAACAGGCAGCGTAATTGGGGCCTCAGTGAATGGGATATGAGGTCACAACGTGCTGGAGTACTACTGTAAGATTGATTGGTGGCATCGGTCATTCCCAATGCACCTATTAAGGCAACGCAACCATCCCTAACGTGGTCTCTTTGTGTCACGTGTCACATTTAATCAGAGTGGGGACTAATATGAATGGGGTGCTGTGATTAAACTTCATAAGGCACCTGCGCGCTCTTGCTGTATCTGAATTAACTACTGGGTTTCAGGCAAGGTTAACCTTGGAATAGTTTTGAGATTATGTAACGTAAACATACGGTGAGAGAGGTTCTGAAAATGTATCTAAATAGAAAAATTTAAATTCAAATATTTTCAGTGTAACTGTTAATGTTAATTAATGTTTGTATATTTGTACTTGGTGTGCCCCCACCCCCACCCCCTATTAAACTATAAATACAATTTTCCTTGTAACTCATAGTGCTATTTTCCTGGATTGTGAGCCCTCAAACCTCGTGCGCCCCCCCCTCCCCGGAGACATGGTTCCCGGTACTATGTACGCCACTGCTTGAGAGGTACAGAGCACTAAATGGCAAAAATAAAATTTACCAGGACATGAGCAATGATTTCGTAATGATTTGTGTCATTGGATTGTACTTTATGGGACAAAAAATGAAAAGTTGTTTATCAAAGTCTAAGTGCTAAATAGCTCTGAATTGAGCAGCAATTTCCAAAACGAGTCCCGCAGGGAAAAGGTGAGGGATCCGATAGTGTGTTCTTGGTATTAGTATGTGTTAAAAAGGGAAATTAAAACAGAATAGTGGAGTTCCACTTGTGTACATTTCTATGAGTAAAATGGTATAAAACCAAAAGTTTTCAACATCTTACATTAAAAAATTTTGTGAGTGAGTAAAATCACTATTTTTCAGTCATGGGCGTCGCTGGCTGCTGAACATTGAGGGGGACTTCGGAAAAAAAAGAACGATAGGAAAAATTGATGTTTTTTTAAACATGTTTAACCTTTGTAAAGACCAATGAACATTGCAATTTTCAAATAAGGACCACAAGAAGTCATATTCTGACCCGTCGAGGGGACGAAAAAGTAGGGGGGTATGAAAATGGCGACCCCTCATTAATTTCAAGCGCATCTTAAATACAGAGAGAAAAGAATGTTATGTAAGCTTTTTTTCTACTATATCAGAGAGTTGAGAATGTGTTCTTAATAGTAAATATATTATTTACCCAGAAGAAAGAGGGTACGGGGGTTTCTCCCCCGGAAATTTTTTTGAATTTGTGGTCTTAAAAATGCATTTTAGGCGATCTTTGGTAATGTTATGGGAGAAGAGGTTCGAGGGCTCTCTTCCGTACATTTTTCGATATCGAAACGTTAAAAACTCAATTATTACCTCTGATTGTGATATGGAAAGGGGGAATCGGAGATTTTTTTCGAAATTGCAGCTCTAAAAACGCAATTTTAGACTATCTTTGCTAATAATACGCAGATTAGGGATTTGAGTTCCCTCTTTTCGGAAAATTATTTAAATTGCAGTCTTAAAAATACATTCTAAATAATTTTTGGCAATAGTAGTTGAAGCGGTTCGGAGGCGCCTCTGGATATTTTTGGAAATTGAAATTTCAAAAACACAACTATAGATAATATCTGATTGTTTTAGGGAAAGGGAGGTGCTGGGCTCTCCCCCGAAACTTTTCTTGAAATTACAACTGTAAAAACGCAGTTTCAGACGATCTGCGTTGATGTTAGAGGAGGGGAGATTTAGGGTCCACCCCGGAACTTTTTCAAAATTGAAGGGTCATCTTTGGTAACGTTAAGAGGACAGACAAATATTCGAAATTGCTTAAAAAACGTAATTTTAGTTGACTTTCAGTGATGTTAAGGCAGGAATTTTCGGAGCTCTTTAAAACGAAATATAGGACGATCTTAAATGTTGTTGACAAGATAGAGAGGGAGACGGAGACGCCTCCTTTTTAATGAGAAATATGTTAATTCAAGCTGTGAAGCAGCAGAAAAAAAATATAAAAAAGTGAGGTTATGCTCCCACGTTTCATTTTATTCTCACGTTACAGTGTTCAAAATTCATGCATTTGATCAACAATGCAAAAGCTTAATTTAGTGCAAAAATGAAACTTAATGTTTTTCATCCTGCTTGTATCGCGTCATAATTTTTCCTTTGGTAAAAACAAGTAAAAAAAAAAAAACGATTAAAGTTTTTATGGGGAAGGCTGGCGAAAAAGTTCTGACTTGTTTATATTCAGTTTAATTTAACAGGGAAAAAAATCCCTTTATAATTATTCATCTGGCATTTTGATCCTCAACAATGTGTGAGAATTCTTTCTGGTTTATTTTTTTAATTTAATTTATTTTTATTATTGCTTCTTACCCTCTCCTCCATACAAACATTTGTTTTGCTTCAGTTGTACCTATGCTGAGAACGATGCTTTCACCTAATTTTAAAAGTTCCATTTTGAAATTTATATTTCATAGCTCAAAATTATGTTTGAAAATTTCAATTAAAAATAACTTGTAAAGAAGATAAATAACTTTCTTTTTTATGATAGTTCAGTTCTTTTAACAGATTTTCATGGAAATGCAGCGATAAAATATTTCAACGGTCTCAACTTTTTAAAAATAATTTAGTTCTAAATAATTTCAAAAATTACTCAACTAAGAGAAGATTATTATTTCATCACTTAATAGATAAAACAGAATATTTTCGAAGCAAAATATTTCTTAGTTATTTTAAAATATATTTCCAGTTTAGAATTAAAATATTTATAAACTATTATAAATTATATTAGACAGTAAACTCTCACTTATGCGCCGGTCCAAGAGACCAACAGAAAAACGCGCATAAGTGAGAGAGACGTATAAGTGAACAAGCCTATTTAAAGGACTAAAACGCAACATAGGTTCGAATGAGAGAATGAATAAGAATGTTTCTATAGACAAGAGACGTATTACTACGGTTTGGCAATTACTGTAACGTAACTACAATGATAAAGAGAAAACAAAAATTTTAGCATACCTAATTACAAACTGTTGCCTTTAAAACGATCCATAATAGGTAATTGTCCCTCTCCGAACTCTAGTTTATACAGAAAAAATTCCTTCCGAGAGCAATAACGGCTAAAGATTAAAGAGGAAAGTGAAGAAAATGCTTATATTTTAAAGAAAATAAGTAATTTTTCTTACATTTTACGGAAAATTCGGCGCATAAGTGAAATATTTATCTTTACAGCGACGCATAAACGAATCATACTATCATTATTTTGCTATTGAATGTGCTGGGACCATTTTAAATCGTCGTATAAGTGAAAAAGGCGCATAAATGAGGCTGTGTATAAGTGAGAGTTCACTGTAGTTATTATTTTTGAACGTTTTCATATTGAAATTCTTATTCTCTTCTTCGCTCCGTGCTACTATCAATGGTAAAGATACACAACGTTATCAAATACTTTTCTTGCATCTTTTAAAATATTATTTAATAATATTATAAACTTAATATATTTTAATTTTAATATAATATAACAAAAAGGTAAAATAAGCACAATTTACCAGATTTATTTCCTTCAGCTCCGAAATTCTTTAAAGTTGATTCGACATCTGGTGGTGGTGGTGGACCGGTGGATGACGCTGTGCTTAATAAAAAGACTCGCTTGTCCGGATAGTAGATCCTTCTCTTGTCGTTCCCCCAAAAAATTCCCTTCTTAACACGTGGAAACATTAGCCCCCCGCTCAAGTATCCGAAGCCCCTTTCTCCCACGAGTGAGTATGGGTGGTCATCAGAGAGGGATTTTTTAGTGTCCATTGTGATGCAGCTGGACCAGTGTCTTCTTTCCTCGTTAAGAAGAGTGGGAGGGGTGGCGTTATCTGGGACAGAATCATGAGAAGTATTTGAAATGGGAAAAGTGCACAAAAGGAAATTTATTTCCTAGATAGCAAGCTGTCACGTTTCCTTTTTTAAGCCACGTTCTCAAATGAGCTAATTCTAATATAATTTGTTTTTACAAAAGAAGATATCCACACTTTTCTAGTGCTGTAACATATATATTTGGTTATTCAGCGTTATAATGTATCGAATGAAAATCTTGAGGGACTTTCTGTTTGGTTCAAGACTACAAACCCCATGATCTATTTATTATTTCCAATGCCCCGTCGAGCAGGTGGGTGGCCAGAAAAAGAGAAAGTGTCAATTGTTGAATGGAGGGATTGGATCTTCTTTTTCAACGTTTTAACGGGTTTTGTTACTAGGAGAAAAATAAATGCTCGGATAACGATGGCATAAAACGCAAAACGCTCACTGTAGGAAACTGATTAATTCACAGATGGTTCATCAAGTGCAATATAGAAGGAAGTTTTAGTTCGGGCTGTAATTCTAATTTAATTTTGATACAGAAATGATATCTCTGACCTTTTTTTTTCTCAAATATAAGAATCCCAAAATATTGAAAGGGACTTTTGCTCAGTTCAAAATATTGGAGGGGACATGTCCCCCTCGTCCCCCCCCGCCAACGACGCCCGTGTTTTCAGTAAAAATACTTAATATAAATTAACTTAAATAGCAAAACTTCTGGATACAGAATTTCCAGTTTACTAACGTCCATTATTTAAGAAAGCTAAGAAATAAAAATACGAAAACGGGACACTTTAATCTTTATAAGCGCACTGATGAAAATTGTAGAAAATAATCATATATGTATTATTAGTATTATCTCAATTATTATTTCCTGTTTCATAGATATGCCTCGCACTACCAAACTTAGAAAATATCCAGCCCTAATATGACGGATACGAATTTCTTCATTTCGATTATATTCCATTTATTAAACAAGAAACTTAACGAGTAGAATCCTACTGCAGTATGTGATTGCGAAAATCGTCATTTCAGTTAAAAAATGTCAAAATTCAAATTAGAAGGGTAATTTGGGGCAAAGTGAAATAGTTAAGTTTACTCACCTGCTTCAAAAGGAACAAATGGGAAATTTGCTCTAAAAATTATTGTACAAAAAGAAGGAATAATGTATTTTGTGGTACAACTTTCGTTGAAGTACTATTTTTCATCTTTGGCAGTTATTTCGTACTTACAAAAAAATGTGGAAAATTTTCACCTCAAAAAATCATGGGGCAAAGTAAAAAACAAAATATTTTTGGTGTGAAAAATTTTTTAGTCGGCGATTAACAGTAATTTTCATCAAACGTATGCTTAAATAAACAACAAAAAAAAAATATTAATGAAAAATAAACGAATAAGTAAATAAAGAAATTAATAAACTAATTAAAAAGTGAGAAAAAATAAATGACTGTATAAAATCGAGTTTGAATAAGAAACTTAGTTAATTATTCACTTATTTTCTCTTTTATTAAGTAAAAGCACGTAAAATATTAATAAATCAAGAAACAGTACGTGATTCAATAAAAGAATGAATAAGTAAACGAAATGAACTATTTCACTTTGCCCCGCTTGCACTTGACAAATTACATTGAACCTTTTAATTGAATAAAATGCCCAATATAAACGAAATAAGGACTGCACTGGATATCAGTAGATCTCAATTGGGAGTTGAAATGATAATTACAAAAATTTTATCATTTTATAATAACAAAAAATATTTTTAAAAAACCACTAACATTACAATAAAGGTATCAAATTTTGAAAAAGGCTGGTACAATTTTTTTCGTTGATCTTTGAAGCTACTTATTTCTGTACCTCAGAACCAGACTAACGTAAGTCCATTTTCGTCATTTTTCAGTAGAGGGGAAAAACGATGTATTCGACAATCGTTTTTCCCCTCTACCGAAAAATGACGAAAGTGGACTTACGTTAGTCTGGTTCTGAGGTACAGATTTTTTGACAGGAATCAACTATGTGTTTGGGAACTTGGGTTAAAAATTGCTAGATAGGTGGTAAGGTGGTGCTGCAAACTGAAAATATTTTACCATTTCACTTTGCCTCACATTCCCCTTCTAGGGGCTGTATGCTAGATGTGTTTCTCAGCAATCAACGAATTTTTTACTCTCACTTTACCGAAAATTATTTTCCTGTCATGGATACGCACATGCCAAACTCAGATTTTTTTTTACCTCAGATACTCATACTCAATACTCACTAAACGGAAAGCATGTAACCTTGTAGGCCACGTCACTGCTTTATCTCCTTTCCGAGTACAATCTGAACTTGAAAAATCATGTGCTGCCATCTAGTGAACTCTTATAAGTTTAAACCTGGGTAAAAATTGCTTAGAAAATAAAAAATATGCATTCAATTTGTATGCTGCTTTAGGAAATTACAATTGCACAATAATAAATTAAAAGCGCATGAAATTAATAATTTTGATTCTTTCATAATAAAAAAAATCTCTCTTTTAAATAGTTTTTCGTTTTGTATTAAAATAAGTGTGTCAAATAAAATGACAGCAGTACTCCATGTACTGTTAAAATTGTTATGAAATTAGCTTTTTTAAGGAAACCTAATAATTATTGAAAATGTGTACCCCTAATGTGTATTTTCTTCTAAAATTTTGAGTTCTTGATCAGTTCAGTCCTTTAATTCCTTTCTTTTTTTGCATCAAGTAATATTGAACAGACTCGTAGAACTTTAAATTCATTTTTTTTTTCAATAACTAATGCAACTGAAAAGTAGTTTCAGTTTTAATGCGGAAGATGGATCTATTATCAATGGAAATTTTTGATTATTTCATTCTATTACTCTGAGTTAAATTACCAGAAATGTCATAAATCAACTTGTATTAAAACCCATCAGTTTATTATTTGTAACTCTATACATATATTCTTATTTGCAATGAAGATGAAAAAATTGACACAGTAATTAAATTATTTTCTTTTTTTTTTTTTCCGGAGGCATTTTACGAAGAACAGTAAAGTGAATTAGAACAAACTTTAAGTTTGTTCTAATTCACTTTACGTTATTCAACTAAAAAATAATCGGCTAAAGGTTAATCGGTTAAAGGTTAAGGATCGGCTGTCGGCTAAAGGTTAAATAGTTTTTGGTGACCATTGTGTGGTACAGAGATTCTTCTTCTCATTCCTTAAGGTACGTGGTGCTTTTTAAAAATTAGAAGTCTTGTTTTTTCTGTTGTGTAAAAGAAAAATTGCATTTTTCATAGGCTGTTTTTTTGAATTGCTTAAATTATAATTGCTAAAATATTTCTCTTACGATTTCAGACTAAAAATTTTATTCAATAACATTATCATTAAATATAATTTTAAAATAATACAAATCTTTTTCCATTGAAATGTATTCAATGGTGACAATTTGCATGCAACTAATTGTTTTCTGAAAGCATACTACAAATTTTTAGAAACATATTAAGAAACTTAAACCTATAAAAAAAACCAAGAGCCTATTGGCTTCTGTGATCTCTGCTCTTATTTCCAGGTTGAAGGTTCGATTTATTATGTACAGTTTATCAGTTAGTGCTTTTTTCAAATGCAGAGATTCCCAACTTGTAGCATGCGTGCTGCAATGCAGTTAGTTGAAGCAGTAACTGTGCCATGTAAACTTTGAAAATTTAAAAAAAAATGAAAACTTGCTTAATAACTAGTACAGTATGCTGGAGAAATTGATAGTTGCAGTCATAGTGTCTCTCTTCCCAAAAAGTTGGCTACACATGGCCTAATGAGACACTATTAGTTTGTTGCTTCAATTTTTTGTTTTATGTTCATTGGATTTCTTTTATATGCATACAATATTTTTTTTTGTTTTTGATTTTACTTGTATTAGTTAGAGATAAAATTTATTATTAGTTCTTTCAACGCTATGATCTATAAGCTGAAAAAAGTTGCAGGCTGATTGAAAAATTAAAATAAAAAAAAAAAAAAATCTTGCAATGTTAATTAAGGGGGGGGGTCATGAAAATATTTAGAATTTCCCACAGGGGTCATGAAAATTATATGACAGCTTGATGAGGGGTCATGTAATTTTTTCATAAAATGAAGCTTAGCTTCCGGCCCCCCCCTGGCCATAATAAATGACCACTCCCTTACACTACGGATTTCAAATTTAACATGTTTTATGTTTTCAGCAGAGAAGGCAAAACATTTTTCCTGAAAAATTAAAGAACATACACCACTACCACCCTCCGAATCAAGTCTTCTTAAATAATGGCGATTTGATCCTATTTCCAAATTTAGGTTTTTCTTTATAATATTCAACTGCAGGAAAAAAAAAATTCATGACACAGCATTCTCATGGGGAATTGACTGCTATGTAACGTGAGATTGTAAAGTTCCATTCGTTGAAACAAACATTATAGGCACCATCAAGAAAGAGATCAACTGTCCCTTCCCTAGTCATTTCAACAAACATATGCAATGAATATGTCAGTTTTTACGGATATGAGTATGACATATTTCTTAAACTGACAAATGCAAGGTAAGTAAGAAAAACTTTAAGAGATAACTTTACACTGACATTCATAGTAGGTCAATATTACATTAAAGCCGTTTTACAAACTACAGAATTCATTAAGTGGATTTTTATCACATTGAGTTTCACATGCAGTAGCGTCAAATTAGCTCGGGTCTTTACATAAACAGAGTGACTTTAGATGAGAAAATCAAAAATTGAAAAGAAGCATTTTTTTCCTAATGACAGAAGCTATTAAACCAAAAAATGCACTGTAATAAACTGATATTAAGTTTGGTATGTTATAATTATTATCTTAAATAGTTTGATAATGGAAATAACTTATAAGTCGCTATTAATAGCAAAACAACTTTTTTAAGGAAAAAATAAATATTATTTCTACGTTTTTTAAAAATTATTATTATTCTTACCAGCAATAAAGTGAATATTTTAATAAATTGCTTTTTTGTTACAATAAAAGGATTTACTTTATCAGTGATTCAAATCTAATTCTTTCCAATATTCTAGCTCTTCCACTTTTTACATTCTTGCCCCCCCCCCCCCAACCGAAGGTTTCAAAGAATAAAATAAAAGAAATTGGTGTAAATTGAAACTTTTCATCAGAATCAATATGCAGATAGGATTATTTTACGCTTAAAACAAAACCCAATTGCTCAATGTTGATTAGAATTTAAAAAATAAACTTCAAATTTGTATTCTTTAATTGCATTTAAAAGTGTAATTATGTATTACCTATTTGTATATAGTAATTTTACCTTAATATTGTATCAGCATACATGCACAAACAGTTGTTTCATAACAAACAAATATATGAACAACAAAACATATCTTCATCAAGCTACAAATAAATCAAATTATCAAACTATATTTTTTAGATGCACAATTAACCATTTTTGCATTTTCTTTTTAAAATTTAATAAGTGCAGTTGGCATGGGCGCCCATAAGGGGGGGCGGCAAGGGGGGGCTCGAGCCCCCCTTGGAAATTAGTACTTTCTCAGCTTTTAGTACATTTATTCAGGAAAAATATAAAAACATTTTTTCTTCACCCATTACTGAATAAGTTATCAAAAATGCCAAATTTTAATAACTCTAATCTGCACAGAAATCGCTTTCAGAATTGTAACATAGTGTCTCAGCTTACATTCTTCAATATAAAAAGAAAGGCAGATTCGTGGGTCAACCGGCGCCGCATTTGCATGGGGAAACTCTCCCATGTCTGCGGACTAGCGGTTGGGTCATTCTATTTTAAATCAACTAATTTTTAGAAAAGTAATTGCAGCATTATTTTTGATTTGATGAAAATTTTCATGTGCATTTTCTTTTATGTCCCAGACTTGAAGAAAATATATATTTTATTTATTTAAAAAAAATTACCCTTCGACATATAGGCCATTTTTGTTGTTGGCAACAGCAAAAATGGGGCATTTCTGTTACTTTGTCTTATGAATTCTAACTTTTTTTCTATCAAAGATTTTGAGCTCAAACATAGCCAATTGGAAAGTTAAGAAAGAGATCTTTTTATACATATCAATAAATTTCAGACAAAAAAAAATTTTTTTTCAAGATCAAAGTTTGACGGAAATCATCATTTTTTACTACTTTTCAAAATTAAAAAACCGATGAAGGGTTTTGAATAACAAGCCCTATTTTTTATCATGTATTCATATTCATGGTTCCTTTTATATTAAAAAAATTGGCTTGTTACTCCAGACTCTTTATGAGATATGCCCCCTTAAAGTTGCAAATTTTCAAAAAATCCAGTTTTCAACGTAAAAAAATGTATGTGGGGGTAAGGTAAAAATCATTTTATTTGGGGAATGTTAAGTACTTTCTACCAGCTTTTTAATGAAACAAAAGTTACTTTGTTATTCAAAGGCGCTTGGCAGCTATGGGCATCTGAATTTTCATATAATTGCCCTGCAGCAACACGATTATTTTTGTACTCCTTAATCTCATTTTTCAGTGAAATTTAATAATTTACTTAATTATTTTAATTGTTTGTATTAAATTATAGAAATAACAAAGAAGGGATATGAAGTAACATATTTACTTTAATAAGATAATTTAAAATTTTTATCGCCTGGGGAGATAAATCTCTCAATGTATGAGGATCTATTTTCCTTGGTGTTTCTTCTCCCAGAGAAGAGTTGATAAATGTTCGCTCATTACAGGTGTGATATTGTGACCTCTTCCTTGGGCAGACCATCGTTCTAATGCAGTCTTGCAACTGAACCCAAGTTTGGTCAGCATCATTTGAATTTTTAAATGATGTTCCTGGCCCGTTGGGGTGAAAAAATGGATTCTGTATTCTTCTTCAACATTGAACACTTTTACTTCCAACATTTCTCCTAGCCACCAGTCACTATCATACACACAGTAAACATAATCTGAAAATTTTGGTTGGATTATTGTTTATTGTGCAGCAGAGTTTTGTTTGAATGTATGGATAAAAAATAGGGCTTGTTATTCTAAACCCTTCATGGGTTTTTAAATTTTCAAAAGCAGTAAAGAATGAGATTTTCGTTGCAAAATTTGACCTTGAAAAAATAAGTTTTTTTTTTAAATATGAAATTTATTGATATCATGTATGAAAAGATATCTTTCTTAGCTTTCATGAGCTATGTTGGAGATCAAAATCTTCAATGGAAAAAAAGACAAAGTAGCAGAAATGCCCCATTTTTGCTGTTGCCAACAACAAAAATGGCCTATATATAAAAAGGCAATTTTTTTAAAAATGAAATATATATATTATTGAGGTTTAAGAAATAAAAAGAATGCATATGCAAATTTCTATCAAAATCAAAAATGATGATGCACACCCCATTGGTTGATTTAAAATGGAATGACCCTATATATATATATATATATATTTTAATTGTAAACTATGAAGAAAATATCTGAGCCCCCCCTTAAAATTTCGCATATGGGCGCCTATGGCAGTTGGTGTAGGTTGATGTAGAAAATGTTGAAAGTTGTCCAAGTAAAATGTTTCAAAATGCTCAACTTAATTTGTAATATATTTGAATGAAACTACAATATCTGATTAGAACAAAAATTGCATTTATTAATCAGCTTCTATCTTTTTATTATCTTCTAACACAAAATGGAATAGAAACTGTTCAACAATACAATGGTAATATCAAAAATGGATATTTATTTTCAAATACGAGCAGAAAAATTGTTTTTCTGATCACGTAATTTACCCATTACAGTAATGGGATCAGAAACCCCAGTGTGTTTTTGCACATCAGCTTCATGCACACGCATAAAGGGATTGAACGCTTTCTCATCACCAATCGTGGATGGTACAGTTGGTTCCCTAGCACTTTTTTTATTTTTTGCCCACACAAGTTTATTACGAATTACTTCATTATTAGGCTCAACATGAGCTGCAAAAAGTAAATTATTGGCTGTATATTCATGTCCACAGTAAACTTGAGTATTATCCGGTAGAGAACCCAGAATTTTAACTAACGCAGAATACATTTGATCAGGTGTCCCTTCAAAGAATTTTCCACACCCAGCAGAAAACAATGTGTCGCCAGTAAACACTGCAGGATTACCGCCGCTTTTATCCTCCACAAAATAACATACATGCCCTTTGGTATGACAAGGAGTAAGCAGGCATTTAACTTCCAAAGAGCCAACTTTAAATTCATTACCATGGCTAACTCTATCAGTTAAAGCAGCGATATTGGCATCTCCACCATATACTTTAAGTCCTTTCTTTAACTTAACTAGTTCAGAGTTTCCACCGGCATGATCCCAGTGATGGTGAGTGGTTAGAACTGTTGTTAATTCCACGCCTTCTTCTGCCACGGCTTCTAAGACTTTTTTAGGTTCTACAGGGTCTACGATAGCTGCATTTTTAGTAGCTTCATCAACAATTAAGTACATATAATTATCATCCAGAGCGGATAAAATTTTAACCTTCATGTTAGTTGAAAACGATTCAATTTTCCGGTCAACTTCAGATAAATTTCAATCGAGCTGCAAATCACAAAAGTTGATAAACAAAACCAGTGAGATCGAGAGATTGATTGATTGAATGAGCGGAACAAACTTTTAAAAAATGAATATTACAAACAAGTTAGCATAAATTATTCTCCAATATAGAAATGTTTCTATTCCATTTATGAATAATACTCTTAGCGAAAATTCAACCCCAATTTAGATTTTAACTTCATTCTATGTTTTTGCTCTCGAAATCGAAATGTTGGAAAATGTCATTAAGTCATTTAGCGCCATCTAGTATTAATAACATTAAATAATACATTCAATGAGGGCAACTAAATTAGTATTTTGTTACGCGCAACATAATGACGCTCATAATAATAATAAATATATAACTTTTGTTGACTTTTAGGTGACAGTTAATATTTATTTATCAACCGGGATTTGCATGAGAAACAGTATACCGATGAATTTTTTTAGTGTGATTTTGGAAAATACTGTGGATTGTGGGGGTCCCGCGATCACATGAGAATCATGCTTTAAACTTATTCGCGGTAAAGAGTAAT
>JAXGGA010019140.1:0-20623 GCA_038373865.1 Uloborus plumipes
AAAAAAAAGCACTTTTAACCTTGTATTATTTCTCGCAATTTATTCCTTTCAACTCGACAATTTTCTTTTTAACTTGTAAAAATCAGACAGTAATATTTTGCGTTGTTTTAAAAATTGATTCTATCGTGTATAAAAGAACTTACGAATTTGTGCGAAGTCGATTGGTAGGGGAAAGCATGAACCTGACAAAAAATAAACAAAAATTAAAAATAATCTTCACCCTGATGAATGTTCTTCTTTTTTTCTTTTGATAGAGAATTTTGATGTAACCTTGAACACAGAAAATGGTGAAACCCGGGCTCAATACCCTGCTATGACATTTTTATTTTTAAAGATTGTTATTTTATTTATTTACTCTTTGGAAATTTATTTGCTTTTTTTTCTGTTTTTAGTGACATTAACACTATACGTTAAAACTTCTTACAATGTCTTTGTTCAATTTTGTTTTCTTTTCGAACGTTAACAGTGAAGCAAGTTAAAATCAATAAACAAGCAGAATTTATTTTTCTTTAATTAAGTTATCACTCTTTGAAGTTAATGTAACAATATTTTGAATATTTTTGGAAATGTTTTCTTTTTCTGAGCATAGTTCGTCAGTACCTCTTTATAAATTTTTAATTCTTGAAATTAGAACAATAAAATGGAAACAATAAAGCATGTAGCGAAAAATAATGAAAGAAAAGAAAAAACCTGGTTAGGTACATTTAAAACGGAAATTAATAGAATCATATAACTGGAAGATAAGTTACATAAACTTTTCTAAGCTTGAAATTACGTTTTTTTATTCATTAAATAAATGCAAACAATTCCCCTACAGCTTTACCTTTAAAAAACAACAATTCTTCCACAAAAAGTATGTGCTTTGCTTTTTCTGCTTTATAATTCTAGTCTTAAGAAGAAAAAAAATCTGCTCTGTATTTCTTTTCACTCGCTTTGTTCATTAACTTAGTATTTTTTTTTTTTTTTTTTTTGTTTCATAAAATATGTTTTTCATGTTGGGGGAAAAAATAGCTCTTTCCCCTTGAAGCTGAGCTGCAAGCAAAACATTACGAGATTTCTTTGCTTAAATGAGTAATTAAATTGTAAGAACTATAAGTAACTTGTTTGGTTTTAATGCCATTATATGTAAATAAAAAATAAAAAAAAAAATGCGTGAAGCAAAAAACTTAGGTGAAAGGATTTTTTTTCTCTAGTGGTAGTGATAAAAGGCTTCTTATTTTTTATAAAATGCAATTTTGTCTTGTCATGTATTAATGAAAGTGTAAGTAATCATATCTAAATACTAATTAAAGATTTAAACATGTGAAATAAAGAACAAATAGGGTCTTTATTATCTAGTAATAGCTCTACTAAAACATTAGTAACCCTGTTGCTCTTTTTTGTTTGAAAACAAGAAAACATTTTTTATTTATAACCAAATTTCCTATTTTATGGCAACGTATTATATTATGCAAGGAAACAATGTTGCAAATTAGTTAATTTCAACGTTTAAAAGATTGCTAATTTTACAGCAATAAACAGTAAAATTGCTAATTTTACAATTTATTACCGTGAATTTTAGTTTTAAATTATTATAATGTTGTTTTTACAGTATAATACAGCTAAATTTTACGACAATAAAATGCAAAATTGCTAACTTTACAGCAAGAAACTAAAATTGCTAGTTTTACAGTTTATTACTGTGCATTTCACAGTTTGTAATGGGAGCCTCGGCAGCTAGTATTATACTGTAAAAACAACAGTTCATTTTTTGCAGTGTATCAACTAACAGTTTTTACCTGAAAAGTAAGTTTTTGTGAAAATGAAACGGTGAAAGCTACATACATTGTGCTTCAATCTCTGACTGGGACATTTTTTTCAGCTGTAGGATGGCTCGTCAGTAAAATTGATATTTGAATTGTTCATCTCATCTATTTTCGCTGACAATTACGCTAGTTCCTTTCAGAAAATAATTGCATTTTTTACCCAATCATGTTCACTTCTGTCAAGCCTTATTTGCATAGTGTGCAAAAAAAACATAAAGGTATTTATTCTTTAAAGACATAGATAGATTAAGAGTGAATAATTTGTCCTGAGTTGCAGCTATTTTTGTGTAGAGCCATTCATTTTAGGCAAAGTCTTTATCAACTCAGATACAACCCGACATGATTGAATTGAAAAATGTACGTAAATAAAGCACAAATATCGAGAAATTTGAGCAGAAAGCCATTTTGAGGCTACATGGGAGATTTTTTATCAGTGTAAAAATGTTTAACGAAAAATAAATGGTTTCCTTTTTGATAGTTTATGCTTATTACGATGGTTTTCTCTTTAATTCTTATTTAGAACAAAGCTTATTTGATCATTTTGTTTATAAAAAAAGACAAATTAGATGTAAACCTCTAATTTGTATTTGATATTGTCCAGTGTAGTTAGCACTCAATAAACGTTTTTGAATATATAAATTGCTGATTTTATATTTTAGAAAATTTTACCTTAACAGTTTTATATAAAATTCAACAGTCTCAAAGCTTCAAAAGTTTAAAGAACTTCAAATTATGTAATTTTCTAACGTAAACTAAAACCTTGTAATTACCAGAGACAGATAATATTTCAATAAAGTTATTTTTCTCTCGTAAAATATGCAGAGGAAACAAGAAGTCTTACTTCAATATCAAAGTTATTTGTTTTTTAAAGAAAAAAAGTATTTAACTTGATGACTTTATCTTATTTGTATTTAATTTTGGAAAATTTCTTCCAATCTTTTGCTTTTCGTCGTTTCTTTTACATTTTCAAACTTATTTTAAATATGGCATTGAAAAAAATAGGTTTTTTAGAGCCTGAAACATCAAACAAACTGATCTTTGCAGAATAAAACTTAATTATCCGTATTTTTAAATTTAATTCCTTTCTCTGAAACTAATGCAATGTAGAACCCTTCAGGCTCAAAACTAATGTGTCATTAAGCTATTAGAATATTTTAATTGGTTTCTTAAAGATCTTCTCTGCGAGATTTTTGTTATTTTTTTAATTTTTAAGATGTCGATGCTCCGTAGTTTTGTTTTAAAAATAAAGAAAAAAACATTTCTACTGATGAAGAATGATATGATTGCTCAACAAATTTTTGTCAGTAATTGGCTTAGTGTAATTTTTTATTTAATATTTCCGTATTTGATTTCTAATACGCTTTCAATATTGAAAAAATGTTCTTTTAGCAAGTTTTAGTATATGTTTTCCACAATGCATGAAATTGCCATTTAAAAAGACTTAAAATTCAGCTACACAAACTTTGTTCATATTGGGATCTTCTTCAGCTGACCAATGGTATATTTAAAAGTACTGAAGTGTATGCTGGTGTGTAATATATATCGCCTTAATCGAAAGCTTTGCACAACAGTACTTGAGAAGTTCATTTGATTCTAGAACCACGTGATATATCTCATCGATACAGAAATCCCTTGCGTGATTCGCACTAATGCTGACAATTCCCTCTGTTTGTCTCGATTATCGGAATCACTCTATATTCCAGCACTTGATTATGAACAACTTCCAATTATTCCGATCATCAGTGCATGTCATATAAAAGTGATTCAAACAAATATACACCATTGGCCAAAACTATTCTAAATTTGAAAAAAAAAAAAAAAAACCCTCATTATCAAAAATGAGAATTAAAAAAAAAAATATTTTTTCAGTTTAACCAATATTTTTCCATACTAGTATGTTAAATTAACTTACAGACGAGATCTCATTAAACAATTGAAGAAAAATAAATTAAAATTGAAAAATAAATAAAAATAAAAATAAATAAATAATGGCATTCACAAAAAAAATATTAGTTTACAAGAAATTGGAATCCAGTTCGGTTTCTCGGGAAAATAGAATAAAAAACGAGTTGCAGGTTCTTTAAGTAATCAAGTTGAAAATAAATTTGTGCAATTAACCGAAAGCCATTTAATGTGCTTTTAAGCTACTCCTAGCTTTTATCACAGTAGCCACTCTTTTATGCTTCGATTCCACAAGGTTTTCCAATTCATCGTTCGGTATATCATGGTACCAAACTTCACCATAATTGTTTTCTTAAACTTCCCCGCATTTACATTTAAAATCAGTTTAGTTAATAAAAAAGATCTTGGGACTTATCCTCAAAAAACATGTTGCATTTCTCAAACTTGCGATACTTTTGACGCGAGTTAGCTACTAGTTTTTTTGTCTCTCTTTGCTTCTATAAGAGGATTTTTGCCTAATGCTCGGTGAATCATATTCCAAGCTGACGAATGCCAAAAAGCATGAAACTGCAATCCTCGGATGGGATAACTGAGTTGGTGGTATATTGCACTGTACATCGCTGTCATATGTCTCAGGCTAGACAGACCAGACGCGAATCTCGATTAGTATCAATTGCATAAAAATCGCATGTATGAGTCTATTTCTTTTAACCATTTTTATGCGGAACGTATAAAAAAATTAAAATAAAAATCCGCTGAAAACTTCTTTGCTTTCTAAGTTCTTGCTTGTTTTGACAGTAATAAAAGAAAATTCGCCGTAGACTTTCTACGATCATCATTGGTTATAAGACATTTTACATGCCCTTATGTTGCCAATTGCTTACTCGTTGGCCTTTTTTGTTTCATCACTAAAGGATTTGTGAACTGGAAAATGAAGTCATTTTAAACAAGTTAATCCGAGACATCAATTTAATATATATTTGTAAAAACATACTGTGTTTTCTTTGAGTTACGTAGCAAAAAAAGTTCTTTTAATATCTTATTTGCATACAACTTTGATAATCGCAAGCTGTACGTTTGAAAATAACGTTACATAAAAATCATGTAGATTTTTTTTCTTTTCTTTTTAGCGTAGAAAGGGAAGACCTGTTTGCAAAAAATGTTTGCAATTCCAATTGCAAAAGTTTGTTCCGATACATTAATTTCGAGTACAACTATTTATACGGTCCTGAATTCGGGTTGAAATAAAAACTTTCATAGGAATGAAATATGTCATCCATTTCAGAGAGCTTTTGATATTTAAATGCTTGATTGAAAAAAAATGAAGAAAACGTTTTTTAAAGAGTTATTTAGCTTGAGTTTTGTGTTTCAAGCTTAGAAAAAAATGGAAAAAATCCTGCTTAGTTCAGGTATGGTTAATGGTTGAAAACCATTTAAACATTAAGATATAACAAAAAAAAAATGACTTAAACTTTACTGTTCTAAAACGTTGATAAATAGTTAAAAACACATTGGTGCAGAAGTATAGTAAATTGTTATTCATTACAGCGCAGCACAACTAGAAAAAGCGTTATTAAGAGCACAAAACTAAACTAAACGCACATCAGACAATTACTGCTTGTATAAATTTTTTATCGTTTCCCATCAGCCCTAGTGTTGCTATTTACAAGTTAAAACTTGATTTAATAGCATCCTTCAATGTGTATCTCACACTATAATGACAGATCCGCCAATTTGTCCTGATAGTATTAAAGAAGACTAAACTGCATTGGATGCTAAGTGGAAACGAGCGAGGTTTAAGAGCTCAAATGCAGAAATAATAAGTAAAAATTAAAACATTATTTCTTATGACTACAACCAAATATAATGTGAAAGTAATAAATATTCGAATCAAAATCTGATGCTCTGGAATCAAAATTAAACTAACTAAGTATTTAAATAAAATAAAATTAAAAAAAAACTGCTGTGTCAGATACGGTAGCTCTAACGTATCCATTTACATTATTTTGTAGTTAATTAAAGTTACCTTTAATTTTTATTAGATAAAAATAAATTGAGCGTGTGCAATCTCGAAAGCAGTACAAGTAATATATTTTTTCAAAGGAGAAGCCTGATTTAATACACTTTTTGCTTCTTGCTAATGTATTTTTTTTTTAGTCTGACGGGAAGAGTCTTTTTTTCATGTCATTAACATTTTATTTTTCTTCTCGGCGATGAAGCCTTTTGATGTCTTTTGGATTTCCTGAACCAGGTAAAATGTATAACATCACTTTTCCCTCTTTTTTCTTGAATAAGTAGCTGTTAATACTGCGAAGCTATAAAAATACAGAAAAACCTGTCTGTTTAGTTAAGAGATTAAAACATGAAAATCAAGAACTCAATGAGTGGAGTCATGTTTTAATTAGATAAAAAATCAGGGCGGGAATAAAAATTAATTGAAACTGCCGTTCGCGTCGATTTTAACATTTTATATACCAAGAGATCTTTTTTCCTCCAAATACATGCAATAAGTTTAGCGGTTTTGAAAAATATATTTTAAATTCTAAGCATAATATTTTATGACGTCTCCAAATGACTTTTAAAACAGATGGATTATCTATATGTCTTGAGAAGTGAAGTATCATATTGAGGTTTTGTTTAGGTTAAAATGCTTAAGTATAGCTAAAAAATATAGTAAAATTTTTCTTTCTCTCATGTATACGTAGTCAGTTATCTTTTTTCTGTAAGCTGTAGAAAAGGCTCTTGCACAAAAACAAAACATAATTTTTAAAGTTAAAAATCCGGAATTTGGATTACTGAAGAAAAAAAACCCTATGTAGTTCGAACTGCTATCTAAATGTGAATCTCTAGAGAATTATTGGTTTCGATTTAACTTTTTTTTTTCCTTTTTGAAATATATTCTTTATGCTACTAGATTTAGCTTTTTGATTAACAACTTTGTTTAGGAAAAAATAAAGAGTTTTTAGAGTCAATATGAAGTATTGAAAAAGAACACTAGAAACGAAGGTACAGTTTAGTATCTTGTAACTTTTGATCTTATAAGTAGTATTAAGCTCACAAAAAAAAAAAAAAAAAAAAAAAAAAAAAAACCCTATAATGAAAAATTAAGATGAGATTTTTTTTTCTGAAGTGCGTCATGCTAAGGTCATTTTTTAATGCTTGAATTTTCTTGCATCAGGGTCTGTAAATGAAGTTTTTAATATAAAACATTTATCTAACGACTCGACGGAGATTGAAAATAAAGAATACTAATAACCGCTTTAAAACACGGAAAATTTAAAATATTTGAAAAACAGTTCTCAAATTTGATACCATCAAATGAAGCAATAAAGTATATATGAAATAACAGCAATAATAAAAACATACCGAAAACTTTTACGAATAGTTACGTGAAAAAACGATGCTAAAGTAACGAATGATAGTGATAAGGAATAAAATCTTTTCACTAAAATTTCAACTGAATTTTCATAGAGTTTTTTCTTATTCTTACTTTTACTTTTACTTTTATAATTATTTTGACGTATGAGCTGCGGGTATCCAGAAGTTTTTTTTAGGCCTTCTTTTTTAATATCTTTGCTGTTTTTATGCTATTTTTCCTTTTTTTAGTAAGCTATACTAAGACATTGCGAATTGGGGTTTGATTTTGTTTTTAAATTGTATTTTAAATGTTTAGCCTTTTTCTGTGTTAAAGTTCTGTTTAGTCTATGGCTCTGATATAGACGAGCCGACGCATCAAGATTAAGGTTCACCACTTAGGATCCAGCACGTGTCTGCATCATAGACTAATGATTTGAATTACTCTTTTCTAGCGAGTTATCCCATTTTGGTAATTTTCAGTGAGCAATTAGAAGTGGCAAGTGAATTTAGCAAAGTTTGGCAATGTCTGAAACTTTGCTCTGGTAACCCTAGCTCCGGAACAATGAAAAACTGAATGAGTTGGATCTAAAGTGATCGAATTTAAGCTCCATGTGTTAGCCTGTCTATATAGCGGCTCTACTTTCGTCTGCAGTACTTGTGATGTCGAAAATTTGAAGGTGCAATTATGCTGCTCTTGCAATCACTTCGATGGCACAAGATGAACTTGTCGAAATAGACTCTTGATAAGGCTAACAAACTAACAACGGGATTAGTTTTTCACAAGCGATGTCATAGCAAAGTCAATATAAATCAAGGTTCTTCATGGTGATGCACCGTTGAATTAATCTGCACTAATTGGTCAAAATCAGCCACATTACTCTGATAATTCATAATTAGTCAATGTTTGCCTATAAATCGGCGGAAAATTGTTTTGGTTTGAGTGTTTTTTTAAGTACACCTACTCGTAGATACTACGTTTTATAGATACATAGATGCATGAACATAAAAGGTTCCGACATGTCTCATGTATTAATACTACTTTCAACTACTTTCCATTTAGCATAGTGCTTTAAGATTTCTTAATAATTTTCGCACAAATAAAAGTCCTAAATTAAGAAGCTACTAAAAATTAAAAAACTAGTTACTATGTTGAAAATATCTACCAATCACAGGCAACTCTGATAGTCAAATAGCCTTAAATGATTACATTTTTTTTAATGACATTTTTTTTTACTTCTTTTCGTTTTCCATTTCTTGTTCATTTGACCGTCGGTTCGGACTGTGTTACCACATTCTTCTTTCTTATTCACTAGTGGAGAGGCTTGTATTTGATAGTCTCGAAGCAGCTGAGTTTTTAACTCATTTTAAATGTTTTTAATTGCACTTTTATACATGTTGTCTCATTTTATTCATTATTATTGTATGTTTTGCAAAATATATGGGTGTAGAATAGCATGCAAATACATTATTACATAATGCGCCCAAATACTTTATAAACAAAACATAAATGCAAGCAGTAATATTTCTAATTAGTTAATTATTTATTAAGACGTGGAATTAGAAGCCCTGTTAGCAGGACCGTCATTTCGAATTTTTCCGGGGGGAGGGGCAAAGGGTTTATATACAATGTAAATTTGCCAAAAAAAAAGCAAAAACCACGCCTATTTACATGTTAATGCATTGATTTTTCGAAGTCGGTGGGAGGGGGCAATTGCCTCCCCCCCCTGAAACAAGAAATGACGGGCATGCCTATTAGACAGCTCATTTCTGGCCGAATTGATGCTTGTTATTACCACCTGAACAGTTCCAGAAAGTTTTCATACAGAAAACTCTATATTTTTCAGCATGACCTCCACCCCTCTCTTTAAATGCAAAATAGGAGTCTATATTTGCTCCTGGGCTGAATGATCGTGATTTATTACCATGAATCAACGAAATTCAGTATTGAAAATTCATATAGGAGTTACTATATTACTGATAGGTTCACACATACAACTGCACATTTAAGTGTAGGTAATCTTATGGAACAGAGGACGCATAAAAACATTCAAAATTTTATTGTTTTTCTATACAAACATTAAAAGACAGGTTATGTTTTAGAAGGAAGACATTGAAGGTAAGAACACATTACAACATTCCGTCTTTTAAAATCCGTATTTTTTTAGAAATAAACTCACGCGTGATTGTCACATCAGTAAATCATTTTCATTTAGTTGAAACAAATATATTGAAGAACAGAAATATAATAACTGTAGTAGCCTTTAAAACACACAAGCAAGTTTAATTAATCAGATGTTTTTACATCAATAGGTTGAAAACAATCTGTTTAAATATTTTTGCTCCAGTGCAATTAGCTTCCTTAAAATTAAAAATTTTGCTTTTGCGTGTACTTTTAAAAGTGATTTAAAATGTTTCTATTTCTCTCTCTCTCTTTTATTTGTTTCTTGTTTACAAATTGTTTCTTGATTATACTATAAGTTTAAGTATTGGTATGCTTCATTTTTTGTTCTTATAACATATACTATATTAAACACAGTAATTTGAATAAACCAGTTATTATAAATTTGCATTGGCGTAGTTTGAAACGAAGTGCGTTACTTTAGAAAAACATTTGCTACACTTTAATTTCATAACAGAAATTTCAATTTTAACTTTGGTTGCATTTGTAAGTTTATTTTGTTGAATTCTCTAAGCTCTCATATTTTCTTTACAACTTTCTAATTTAGTGTAGCCCACATACAAAACTAGAATTGGATAATCTTTTACTTCTAATAATCAGCATAGTCAATTTGATTCAATTCTCGGCCCTTATCTTAGAAAAAGATCTAACAGTATTTTGTTGTGGAGCCGTTTAATGTTGCTTGGTAAGATGCAAATCTATCATACTTCTGTTATTAAATATATAGCTATTCAAATAACTATAAAATTATGATTTTTGCAAAGAGAGGTGATATTTTATAAGAGAGACTTTCTTTTGGACTGAATCTTAATGCTGCATATTTCTTGTTTTAATTATACTGGTATTTATTGGTTTTAATAATGTAATTAACATAGTACTATACTCATAACGATGAAATTTAACGTGAACACTTATTGCAATCGGCTTATAAGCTTTAAATACCTTAACAAACATACAGGAAATATTAAAGGTTAAATATAAACAAAAATTTAACATTTCTGTTTATTTCGAGAAAAAGTCATGAGTAGTTTGGCATGTGTCTTTCTTTTTCAAATTTCAAATAATTCTGTAAAATAACCTTGTGCTCTGTGGAGAACGATGCATACAGACAAAGTGCAAACACTTTTATACAACCACTTCAAGCTTTGTAAAGTAGTTTTATGTACAGTAACATACTTTCTAATTTTAATAAGAGTTTAACTCAGATTTAAATATTAACATCTTCTTGTTACTTAGTTTTTCCGGTTCCTTTATTTTGATTGCTGTAGTTTGCCTCTAGATTCTTTTTGGTAGCATTATGCAATCTAATTCATGGCACATTAATGGGCTGAAGATTATCTTTTTACATTTACCACACATCCTGAATTTAAAGTTTGTAAAGTCTTCAATGGAAATAAGGAATGTTTGCGGCTTTAAAAAGTCTGAACCATTTTGCTGAGACGGTTTACCGGTCTTTGTTTGATAGGTTCTAGATGTTCTAGATGGAAGTTTCATCTCGGAAGAACGTTTGGAACACATTCCAAAATGTCTTGTAACTTGTTCATTAAAATTCACAAAGCATCTTAAAGTTGATTTAAGAAATTGAGGCTAATAAGCATGTAGCAAGAAGTAGAATTAAAAGACAAATAGTGTCAACGTGAAGCACATTTGCTGAAGATATACAAGCGAGCTGGTCATTTGGTATGTCGGACAAAGGCATGCTTTGGTATTGTTCAGGGCTTCCGCATTTCGTTTCTTGAGCCATATTGACAATGTTGGAACCTTTTCCTTTGACCCAGTCTCTAAGCCAAGCAATTTTGCAGTCACAATGAAATGGGTTGCCTGAAAAAATACAAAATTACCTTAAACCATTTGCTTGCCTTCTTCGTTGTTCAATTAGTTAAAAAAATATCATAATATGATATATTTTTGCTTACTACAAGTACCTTTTTACTCATTTCAGTTTTTGCTTATATTGGTTAAATAAGATAACATAATTTTAAATTATTCCGGAACAGGTTAGAATATTTTTTTAATTAAGAAATATTTTGCTAAGATGCTAAGTCGTCATTTTTGGCGTCGTTGTTTTTTTTTTTTTTTTTTTTTTTTTGTGTGTGTTAAGTTTATCAAACACACAACGTAATTTAACACTTTACCGACCGGGCGTCGATTAATCGACGTTTTGTTCCCAGCGCTTACCGACCGGGCGTCGATTATTCGACGTTTGCTCTCCGGCGCTTACCGACCGGGCGTCGATTAATCGACTTTGAACCGATCTGTGGATTTTATAGTTTAACAATAAAATGTTAAAAGTACAAATTACCCAATCTGCAGCTGAGCGGGCGGTGAAAGGGCATAGGATGTTCGAATCGCTACCGGTCGGTAAAGTGTTAATATGCTATCTCCGAAAAGTAATTTCTTCCAAATTTATGCTGGAGCATTTACATGACGTACAAATCACACAATTAGAACAATAAAATACAAAGAGTTTAATTTTACTGATATTTTATTTTAAGATCACATTTAATTTGCTCAAATTTTAAAATAGAAGTAATTTTTTAAACAAGTGCACGCCAAACGTTCCGCTTTTAATGCTACCGTCTATATCGAAAAAGAAAAGAAAACAAGAAAAAAAGAAAAATACTATAAATTTTGGCACATTGAACTTAAATTATGGTTTTTACAATCACGAATTGAGATAGGTGTGTATGTGTGTAGACGTGAGTGTGTATGCATGTAGAGCTTACAAGCCATCGCCCTGGAAGAGTGGAATGCCCCGGATCCGAGGAGAGGTCCTGCATCTTCGGGGGAGGGGGAGGTGGTGGTCGTAGAGATACCGAGTCAAAAATTAAAGAAAGCCAACTGTGGTTAAATGAAATTTCTTAGCAATTCCTTTTTATGATCAAAGAACTTTTTGCATACAGTAGAGTCCTGGTCATGCGCCACAAACGGGATAGCGAAAAGGCGATTTATAGGAAGGGTTACCTAAATGAAGAAATAAATTAGCGAATTAATTAATTAATGGCATTGTGGTTAATTTTTCATTATCAATGTAATGCAATTGATGGAATTCTCTCAGCAAAGCCATATTAGTAAGAGATCACGTACACTCACTGATAAGTTCAAGCTGTCGGCAGAAGCAAACACTCACTGATGCCTGCAAACTATCGGCAGACACATACACTAACTGATGCTTGCAAGCTATCAGCTGACAGATAAAGCTTGACTATATAGAGATGGGGCGTGGCCGTGAAGCGAAAGCGGACCTCTTCATTTTATAGTAGGTAGTATCAGAGAAATCACATAGGCAATAAATAGTTCAATGAGCAAGAAGAAAAAACCTACTTTCTCATCTGATCCTACCTATTTTAAAGTAAAGCGGGCAGTTTCCGTTTCGAGGTGAAGCGCTATCCCTTCGTGGTCAAGCTTTACACTCACTGCCGTCTGCAAACTATTGGCTGACACATACGCTCACTGACGCCCTCAAGCAGTCGGCTGACGCATACACTCAGTGATGTTTGAAAGTTATCGGAAGCCTATTTTTCAATGATTTTTGTTGCATAAACTAATTATATTAAAAATAGTGAATGCCGCTGGTACGGCGAATAATCGTAGGGCGTATAACCGAGAGTCTACTGTACAGTATATAGTCCTGTTAGACATTACCGTGAATATCAAATACTTGAAGCGTATTCAATATTGGAGCATATGTTTCATACGGAGCAGTATCCAGTTGGTTTGACTGCAGGTACAACCATTCTAAAGAGTCTAGTGCCACTAATGAAGTAGGGTCAACTGAAGTCAACCTGAAAATAAAAAAAAGTAAAAACTCACAATTAACTTTGGTATTTGATTGAATTGTATACACGGATTTTCTTTTACAAATTTATGAGAAATTCGCAAAAAGTAATTTCTTCTATTTTTGAGCTTTCTCAAAATAAATGATTCGAAGGATACAGCTCTGGAGCGTGCAGTGGGTAATCATTCATGTTATATGACATAAATTACGTTTTTCATTTATTATTCAGAAAGAAACCAGATTCTAACTTTGCAATGAAATGCATTCATGGCATACGAGGTCTAAAACAGTGTTTTCCCCTTGTTTTAAAGGTAATCGAACAAAAAAGGGATGCTTTGAAAGTTTTTCGAAACTTAAATTTTTAGTTATTGATGACAGATTTTATACAAGAAAATTGAAAACAGAAACAAGCACGTAGCTATTTAAAAACTTGTAAATTTTATTTTATATATCTGTGCTTCGTATTCTTTAATAGCGAAAAAAAAATTCGAAAAGATGAATAGCAGCAAACATATTCCTCAAAAAATTGCATAATCATAGTTTATGTAATTGTAATATGTTAAACCACTGTAGTTAAAAAAAAGAGATTTTCACAAAACATTTATACACCCTGTACCATTTATAAAATAGTACATTATATAATTTAAATCATTTTAAACAAAAAATGGAATTGATTATTTAATTTTGCAATACTTTTGCAGTGATTGTATTTTAGACTTTTATCTCGGCGACATTTTTAAAACGCTGATTCATTCCTGTGTGTAGCTAAGTCTGCAAGGTGATACACATACATTTTATTAGATAGATAGAAATAAGGTTTTCAAATATGTAACAAATATACCATAGATGAAAGTTAAATAATTTTGTTCTTCATTTATTACAAGTTTATAAATTTTTTAATTTCTCATTTGGGAAAATTATGATCGATCTACGTTTATTTAAAGTCATTAAAAAACGGGAAAAAATACAGCGTTATTTTGTGGTAAGTTTTATGTTTTGTAAAATATTTTTTTAAATGAACAATCTACCAACTTACCAATTGTTCTGCAGATAGATAAATTTCAGATTTTTTCCATAGGGCAAAAAATCATCCTCCCGGACTTTAGATATGTTGTTACCCCTAAGGTCCAACTGTCGAAGACGACTGAGATTTTTTAAAGAATGTGCCGGAATATCATCCAGATTGTTTTCGCCCAGCTTCAGCCACTCCAAGGAATCTAGAGGGGAAAAACACAAATAGCAAATGAGAGATAATCAGACATGCTTTTAAGCAGAAAGTTACCACCCCGTAAGCCAAGGCTAAGGCAGAACTACATGCAATACATCGCCAGCTTGGTGATGCCATCCAGAGACTGCGGTTCCGTCCTCATGCCGACTCATCAGGCATGGACCGGGCTTAATACCTAAGCTTGCCTCTAATTTACGAGTTGAACGGTAGTATTGCTGCGGTCTTTCCCTGGTGTGCAACTTTTACATGAGTTACCAGTTTGTTTGGCCGTCTTAGCTTCTGTAAGATTATTTCTACCTCAGCTTGGTTACGACAGCAGCAAGACTGATGAGTCTAATGAGAACGAAACTGCATTATTTCAATGAATAGAATGTGAAAACAAAGCCACAATAGCGTGGTTGGATAGTGCGTCGTGTTTATAATGGGAACGGCGTAAGTTCGAATCCAGGCAGAATTATCGTTTTAATGGTCATTTTTTCATCAGCAGAATTCTACTCCAACTTTATATCATCATATATATTATTTCTCAAAGATGGTTTTTTTTAATTAATTTCTTTATTTTGCGTCTCCGGCATAACTTCAATTATTAATTCAATAAGCTTCGAAAGTTAGACATCATTTTAAATTTTTTTTACACCGCTATGAGCGAAAAATAAACAAACAATTAACACTTTTGCTGTTATTCAAAAAAAAAAAAAAAGATTAAAAAACATGCAAACTTTTGTGTTACGGGCGAATGCTTCGCACGGGAATCAGCAAGTTCTTTCTTAATGTTTCAACCCTTACTTGGCCAGATGCACTTTTCTTTTTCGTACTTGAAATAGATTACTGATGAGAAAAATGAACGTTAGTGTAGCACAAATCTCAGAGTACATTGCATACCCTCTCGTAAAGGCATGAATTTATCAGCTTTTGAAGGCAAGTAATTCGAGCGGTTATTTTCAACCACTCTAATTACATACATTATAATTGTAGCGTTGCATTGATTAGCATTGATGTTGGTGCGCATAAGTGCAAGGACACATATGACCAGTTTTCGCAGTTTGATTTGCAAACAATACTTCTGTCATCAAATTATCATCACAAATAAGTAAATTTTGTCCTTAAACTTTAAGTTCGATTCCATTTTTCTTTTTTTTTTTAATTCTGAAAGATTTAAATTTAAGTACAAAAATATTTACAGTATAGGAAAAAGAGAGAGAGGGGGAGGAGGTTCGCTCGTAAATAGTAAAATTCAGTGGTGTTGCCTTTTTATATTAACTGAAAAAAAAAAAACATATATATTATGCTCATAACGCAATTCAGTTCTTGTTATTTCAACTATTTTTTTAAGTATTTTTCGAAACAGCAGCTCATGTATATGCATGTGTATAGATTTTAACACTTAAATTAAACATCCAACTTTAGAAAAAAAAATAAATCTGTAAATACTTATTGAAGAGCGTGCATCTTAATTTAGAAAAAAATAGGAAACTTTTTTTTTTCAGTTTGAAACGTACCGTAAAATGGGGCGTATAGGAACAGCGGGGTGAATCGGAACAAAACTTCCCTACCGCACAAAGAAATTCTTCATAAATATACTATTAGAGAGGTATTTTTCGCCATTAATTTTTGTTTAGAAAGGTAAGATCACAGGAAGTAGGAAAAAATAACTTTTGTCAATCTGGCTACGCTACTTGCTTATAAGGAGGGCTGCACGTGGAATGCTAGAAAACATCATGTTTTCATAGACTGCAAAACTTCATATGTAAGTGCAAACCTTCTTTAAATTTTAAACCTAAGAGTGGTATGCTTCAATTATGCATGTATCTGAACAACATAATACCACATTGGAATAACATTTTTTTTAAAAATTATGTCATAAAACTGAAGAATTCTGATAAATGCCATAGGAAAAAAAATTGCGAAGTGTATCGGAACAGTTGGCTCTGTTGTTCCAATTCAAACTTATTTAAAGGAAACTGTTTGAAAAATCAAGATTCTATCCCCAATTTCTCTAGTCAAAACAAGAACAAGGATTTATTGCTGTTTATCTCTTCTAGTGAGCAGCTAGATTTTAGAGTGACAGAAAGTTTCAGATTTAAAAAGAGTTTTGCTCCAGGAGACTTCTTTTTTCCTAAAATTCATGAGGGAAAGTCATACAGACTTTTTGTAGCAAAAGTCCAGCACACAGACAGTGATGAATAAGTGGGAAATCCTTACAGGACAATCCCCAAAACCGAGAGATTTTAAGAAATTAAAGAAAAGGCAGCGTTCATCCCAGAAGATGTTCGGAAAAGACTTAAGATAAGCCACAACTGCTAGTTTTAAGGACAAGTACATATTTGTGGACGATATGAGTGACTTCACTTTATGTTGCAGCTCTTTGTATTTCAATTCAAATGCATTTCTTAAAATTAATTTTAAGTTTTCATAAGTTCAGAATCACTTTAAATTTTGACAAATCATAAACGTCTACTGGTACAGAAAATAAATTTCTATTTGATAATAACTATCTGTTCTTATTCTCACTCATCAATATTACTCATGTTTGTGAGACCTATTACAGGTTAAATTGAAAAGAATAAAAATTTTAACATGCGTTTCGATTGACCCCTACCAGCGGGATGATTCGGAACATTCCTAAATTCCTATATAATATTAATAATGTCTGTTCGAAATATTTTGTCTTTGCTTGGAATATCAAAAACAAAGCAAGACCGAAGTTTTTACCCAAAAAATCAAATTAAGAAAAATCTTTTAACTACTTTTTTTTTACAATCAAAGCTGAAAAGTGTTCCGATTCACCCCATTTTATGGTATATTCTTCTTACAATACAAAACGCTTATTCAGAGAAGAAAGCATTTCATTATTTTCAGCGATTCCTTCGTAGAATTGCGATTTAAAATATTATACGAATGAATAATGTTTCTGACTTTTATTTATGTTTTAACAAAATGTGAATTCATAATTGATCGCTCTTAAATAATAATGCATAGCGTAATAAATCTTACATTATCGTAATAGAAGAAAAAATGCTTCTTATCTAATTGATAAGCGTCTGAAAATTTCTGATTTGAATAAGGGAAAGCATATTTTAAGTACATGCCATGAATTTTATTTCACTGCCCTAGTTTTTAGGCGAAAAATAAAAAGCATCTCTCGTGAGTTTATTTGCGCATAATTTTTCCATTAAAATATTTACATTTCTTTGAGTTGTTTTCTTCATGACCAAATCGATTTTTTTTATTGTTTGCAAAAGTTAAAAATACAATTCTCCATTAAAAATGCAAATCAACTTCGGAGAGGATAAACATTTTAATACACCTTAAAAAATCGTTGCTATCCTCTCTTGATTTTACATAATAAATGATTCGTTCGATTCAAGGAACATTTTAAAAGATTATTAGAGCAAAATAAATTCTTGAAAACATTTCATCTATTTCGGTTTTTGAATCGCGATAATGTACCCTAAAGGCATCGTGACAGCGTAAAATTTCTGACTGCCAAAAATTGTATGCCGGCAAAGTATTCCCTTGAAATTGACATACCTAATTGCAATTTTCTAGAAGGTTTGAGATAAGTTAGAAAATCAATTAATTTCAGTATTAAAAAAGCTATTTGGTACTAGGTTTGATAATTTTAGTTCGTGATTTTCAGAAGTAGTAAATTTTTCTCATTTGCTCCTTTTTACTATATATTTCATTAAACACTAAAGTAATCATTTGCATTTTCAGTTAACAGCAGAGCGTAATTTTACTATCTAGGTTTGCTACGATACAGGAATGCAGAATTTACCCCACAAGAAATCCTTTTTTCCTCACTGTATACACGTAGAAATGTACAATACATTAAATGTTTCTGTTTTTTTAACTAACTATTTGTTACATTTTTATCGCTAAAAACACTTGTAAGCAAAAATTTTGTTCACTGAATATTTGCTAAAACATGCTAGAGCAAAACGGCAAGATTCTTTGCGAGAATTAACTTTGCTCTTATGATATATTAAAAACTTTAACAATACAAAAAAGGAAAAAAATGTTTAAAACACTCGTTTTCATTTTACAGCAGGCAAAAAAAAAATTTTTGATTAAAATCAAGAGGGGCAAATGTTATCGAAATAAAATGTGAGATGAATAATAATATACCAAAAAGACCCTTGTGTCGTTTTTTTAAACATATAAATTTTTGTGTCTAGTGATAAAATGAATACTATTCAATAAAATAAGGCGAAGGAAGTCGCAAATAAATGTTGGTTTCTGCAGTATCTATTTTATTTTAAAATTGATTATACTAACCTATGTCTCGACAATTGCTTGAAAAACACTTTATGTGAAAAATCTAATCGTAGTTTAAGCATTTTTTTCTCCATATATAGTAAGGTTTCCTTCTTTTTTACCTCATCTTGATAGAAATAAAACTATATTCATCCTAGAGAACGAAGAAAATATTTTCAGCGAAGTTGTTGATCACGGGTTTTTGCTTATTATAACGAATTAGTGCAAGCCTAATATATTAGCCTACCCACACATTAGCCACAAGATGATAATTTTATCTAACCGCAGGAGGATCACTATTACTCAAAAATTTGTTCTTGCATTTTTTTGAACTAAAAGCTATTTTCAATTTCTATGGCAATATTTGCAATAAACGTTGCATTATATGTGATCTAGTTTTTCCGTTTTTAAAATTATTTGATAATATCTTATGGACGTTAGAATTACTGTCGTTGCTTTTGACTTCTTAAATACCATTATTGAATTATGTCAAGTCTCTCGGAGGCATAGAACTCAAGTAATGCTGTTTTAAATATTTTTAAGCATCTTGAAGTCTCTTCAGAAAATTCTTTGGCGTCCATCACACTCTTCCCAGACTTTGCACAATCCTACTCCTCTATATCTGCGAGGAGTTTTGGCAGGAAAAAATCTCAAAGGAGGAAGAAGATGTAAAAACAGCATTTTTCGCACCACAAAACAAGAAGACTTTTTAAAATGGGACTTACAAGTTGCTCTCACGCTGTTAAGAAGTTATAAAAAGCGGTGAAAACGAAATTGTATAGTATATATTGCTAAATGCTTGAAAAACTAACCGTGTTTCTCATCAAAAACGGACAGAACTTTTCCGTAGACCTAATACTTTCTCTTGCTTTGCTACAACCACAATAGCAAAAAGTCAATTCAATGATACTTATCCCTCTCGAGAGAACAGGATTTTTCAGTCAACGCTTTTTAAGCACAGGAGAAAACTTGAACTGTATGCTTTCCAAACGGCAACGCATTTTCGTAGTGGTGAATTCGAACCCCCCCCCCCCCGAACGAGTTTAAGTTGAAAGGGGACTTGTCACTTCAGGAAGTCCTTCCTGACATGACAGGTGAAGGTTCTACACCGCCCACATTCTTCCCTCTTTTGTAACCAGGGCTAACAGTGCCTCGCGATAACCACGTAGAGGAAATACGTACAGTCATAGAAAAAAAAAACGAAACACTCTGAATTATTCGGCTGCTATACTTGCCAAGAACAAAAGAAAGGTGTCTTCTGACATGGATTAAAATCTTCTTTAAAACTATGTAAGTAAAATTTTGATAAGGGGCTATATTCAAAGTGAAATGAACTCAAAGTCTGAATTTTCAAATAGGAACCCCTACATTTGGTTACATAATTAGATGCAGAGAGCCAAAAGTACGCTGGGTACCAAGCGGCATCACTTTAGGACCAGTAGAACAAAAGTTATGACCGACCAAAGATTTAGGGACCACCACCACATTTAAAAAGCTACTTTCAAGGTCGAAATTTACAAAGTGTAGACAAATCACATTTTTTCGATTAAATTACCTAAAGCTACGCGCAATAATACGTTTGCTTTTCGTAATTAATTAAAAATTCTCGGGTTTTGTTAAAGTTATAATATTTTTTTGAAATTTGGAAGAGAAAACCCTACTGTGTAGAGTTCAAGGGAAAAGCGCAACATTCCATCTTTTTGATTAAACAAAGATGGATGCATACTTTTAATTCCCCACACACCTTTTGGAGAGAGGTTACAACTTATAAGTAACCTCTTGTATTTATATAAACTACTGTGTTAGGATTGGCAAAAATGTTAAAACCGTGGCTCAGAATTTAAAAAAAACGTCTAATCGTTACAAATTATTCCAAATAACCTTCCGAGACACCACAGTTTTCCATGAAAATCAAGTGTCCACGTAAAAAGTTTTCTGAATTGCTACATGTTGCATGAATGCAGACTTCTGACTAATGGACAAAAAATTGGATTTCTACCAGTTTTAAAATATACTCAGCAGTTTTATTAGCGTTTCGCTTTCAACATATAATAACTGTTGAAAACTAAACACTATCTAAAAACGCTGAGCATGTTCTGCAACTGGTGGATAAGCAA
>JAXGGA010019141.1:0-20623 GCA_038373865.1 Uloborus plumipes
GAAGGAACTTATGTTTCAAAACTAACATTTTTTTTTTTTCAAATTTGTATTTTAAGCAATGTATTTGTAACTACAATAAATAAAAAACATATCAACTTTATAGTTTGAATTTAAAAAAAAAAACCTTTTCCAGAGTAGATTTAAGGTAATACAGATGCAATGGCACTATCAAGACACACGGCAGTGTGTCATCCAAGTTCGCGCTGCACATCTGCTAGTGTATCTTTACACGAACCATTTCGGGCTACTTTCGACCCCTCCGTTTCTCAAGAACTACTTCATTTACATGCTTTAAATTTTGTAAGTCTATTAGAGTGACATAGAACACCCATAATCCTAAATTTTATGAATATATCTCTTTTAGTTTTAAAGTTATTAATATTTGAAAAGTGAAAATATGGCGATTTTCTTATTTAGATTATACACTCACTCATCAAAATGTTTACCTACTTCCAAGTGTCTCAGAATCTTAAAATTTGGCATCAAGGTATATTTCCATAAACTATGGGAAAAATCTAAAAAGTCCAAAAACTACATTAAAAAAGCAAGAAAAAAAGCATTTTTTTATGAGTATCTTGGCGCGATTTATAAATGGTTCGTCAAACAAAAGCGCCAAAATGCTTGTAAAACGTTGCCAAAAATAAAATACTTAAGTTTAAAATCAAATGTTTTATTGTAAGCTGTTTCAAGGCTTAGTTTGCCTTGACGGAAGATTAAAATGGTTTATCAAGATGAAATAAATAATTCGAATTCTAGAGATTGACTATGCCACCTTGCGGTGACTTAAGATATTAACCAAGTAGTTAAAATATTCTATTCCTCTTTTAAGAAAAATATAGGGTAAACACGAAGAAAATTTACTTGTTTTACCTGTTTCTTTCGTCATTGATCATAAATTGCAGCGTCTCCTATTATTTATTTGAATTACGAGTAAAATCATTAAAATTAAAAATATGTCGAATGTAGCATTGCCTATGTTATATCTGCATTGTCAGCGTAACTGAAATCTCATGTTATGTGTGTATTACTTTGTGTCTAAATGAAAGCATAACCATTACTTTGGCTTTTCAAAAATGCATGATATCCCAACAAAAACATAAATGTGAAAAAGGAGCCCCCCAAGTTCGGTTGATACAACGTTTGTGCAGTTTGAAGCAGCGGTGCCACCGACAAAAGAGTTGAAATCTAACAGGCTCCAAGTTCTACAGCTGTTCTGTTGTCTACAGTCATGAGAGTTATTGAAATGTTCATTAATTTATTTTAATAACATTTCGTTAGTTCCTTTCATATCAGCTTCGGAACTGGTCAAGTTTTAATCATCACGAAGTTACGTTCAAAAAAGTCTGACTTCCGTCAGTTAGAAATGAATTTGCCAAGTTATAAGAAGCCGATATGAAAGGAATTAACGAAATGTTATTAAAATAAATTAATGAACATTTTAATAACTCTCATGATTGTAGTTAACAGAACAGCTATAGAACTTGGAGCCTGTTAGATTTCAACTCTTTTGTCGGTGGCCCAACTGTCGGTGTCAAACTGCCCAAACGTTGTTTCAACCGAACTTGGCTCTTTTTTCACATTTATGTTTTTGTTGGGATAGTTATATTTCATCACTTGTCAAGGAAAAATACACTAAAGCTGTTTTCCAGTTGAAAAACTCATTTACTGCATTTAAGCCATACTGCAATATATTTTGAAACACCCATATTTTCATTTATCTCTAGAAAGTTTTAGTACTGTTGAAAACAGAATCACTTAAACTCATAAGTACTAATTGAAATTTTGAATGAAGAATTGCAATTTCTATGTAACTAAATTAGAATCAGACTAATATATTTTAAAATGCATATTAAATATTCAAAATCAAAACATGATTTTTCAAATTAAAAGTTTTCAATTAATAATATGTTGTTTAGTATATTATATTCTGTTTTTGATATTTGCTCACAAAATACAATTTCACTAAAATTTAGTTTTGGACAGAGCAGTAGAAACGAGGGTTTTTAACGTAGTGTCCAAAACCTTAACTTAAACGAAAAAGTGACTATTTCAATAAATAAATAGAATAGAAAATAATGGAAAAAAAAAACAATTCGTAAAAATAAATCACCCAATTTTAATTTAATGTAAAATCACAATAGTAAAACAGCATTTACTTAAGGAAATCAAAATAAAGGCAATAGTTGCAAACAATAAATAAAAAAAAAAAGAATCACGTTAGATATACATTTGATAATTAATTTGCATGTTAAGCGTTAATTTTTACACAAATAAAAATTGATACATAAAATGGTAAAAAGAACAAAAATTTGAAATTACCAGGTGGATTTTCAAAAGGGACAACAACACTATGCCTATGAGTTAAGGGATCAATTTGATACTGGGCATTTCTACTCTCACATCTGACCAAATGTTCTGCTTCCACAAGCCCTGCAAATATTTAAGGAAATATATGTACTGAGAAATAACAAAATAAAGCATATTATAATGAAAATTGCATACAAGTGGTTTTAAAAGCAACCTTAACAGAATAAAATAAAATATAAATAAAAAAACAACATCAAAGAATAAAAAACAGCTAAGTTTTTCAAAGCACAAAAAAGAGATATGACACATCTGATAACAAATGAGTAATGCAGAGCTAAGCAAGTTTTCAAGATTTCATGAGCAAGTTAATAACCTCCCCAACTTTTTTCTCCTTGTAAAGCTTTGTTGATTTACAAGGCTGTTAGTCCCTTGTTAGTACCTTGTTGTTAGTTCATAACAACAAGGCTGTTAGCAATCCAGCTGTTGCTGAATTGTTGAGACTTTTTTTTAGAAACAAATTATCGGACAGGTGGCAAATTACTGAAAGTTTTCAGTTTCTTATTAGAAAGATCCTTAAATGACTACATAAAAAAATTAATAGAAAAAATAAAATTTCGTTAAATTTGAAATATTTAAATGTTAGATAATGAGTGATTTTTTTGCACAACATACAGCACAAAAAGTTGAACTAATGAACATATAAGCATCTATAGTGTGTTTCTGATATGAAGATATCTGAATTTGAGAGAGTTCATTTCCTCATCGAGAGAACAAGCAATAAGAGGAGGGAATGCTAATTAGCAGAGTTGGCTTACCATGGCAGTATGCAACAAGCAAGAATCCTTATATCCCTCAGTTATATGAATCCTGCATAAATTTGTTATTTGTTTTCAGTGTGCTCTATATTTTAAAGTATAACTTTTTTTTTTTGGTTTACTATGTCAAGAAACTAGGGTAAGCATGTTTTTTTTTTTTTGAATGTGGAAAACCTGAAAAAAATATATTTTTACCAGTCTTTGCTAAAGTGGCGAAAATACTTTGCTTTAGTTACAGGGATGTAACTAAATTTTTACTTTAAAGAATTTTTTTAACTTGGAATATTCAATACATCATTGAAGCAGAAATCTAAATGCTAAGTTAGTATTCTTTCGGTAAAACACTTTTTTTGGGAATACTACAAGTGCAGAATAAAGGGGAGAGTAAATAACAATAAAATAACTCACTCAAGAGTGCCAGAGCAAAATTCTTGGGAGGGGAAAAACTTCCAGTTTGCCAATTGAAATTCTGAATTTTATCAAAGATAAAATACGAGCATGAACATATGTCATACATACACAACATCTAATGAGGAGAAACATGAGGTACATTTAAAAAATAATTAAAATTATATTAAAAAAAAACAATCTTGCAATACTGTCTCCCAATTTGGTGAATCGTCAGGATAATTTGCCAAATAATAAATCTTTGGAATGTCACAGTGACCCCCATTAGAACGCCCCTGACTGGCTTTGGTTTAAAGTCTTTAAAACTCTTCACAAATACTCATAACCAGGGGTATCTTGAAGGATGATAGGGGCGGGTCACCTCACAAGGACCTTTTGCTTTAATGTATATTGATATTAGTACGAGTAATAGAGTATTTAATATAAATTTAAGGACTGTGATCCCCCAATAGAAGGTGGATTTCAGCTGCACTGATGGTTTTAAAAACTCAAAGAGAAAGAAAGTGTAATTAGTATGTACTACATGAAAATAAAGTTTTAACTCATATTGAATTATATGTAATTTTAATATTTGACTCTCATCTAATGAATTTTCTACACCAGAATACATTGAAAATAATTAATGAATTGAAATGATTACTGTAATCATTTATATTTTATTTTAAGTATTTGAACACTATCTGGATGGATAATAATTATTGTAGACAGTTTAGATGGAGGGGAAACGTGACTTCCATGACCCTCCCTTGTAACGGCCCCTGTTCACCTTTCATAGTTCTAAGAACTTTAGACTATTTTCAACTTCATGCTATGACCTAGCAAAGGCTGAATTACCATCTGAGGGAGAGAGAATTTGATTATAATTGCACAGTCTTTATATGGATATAAATTGTCATATTGGTATTGGAAGTATATGTAATAGCAAAAGGTTTTGGGGTGACAGGGGGTTGACTTTCAAGCCCCCTTCATGGCACATAGGACCATAGAAGTCCCCTAAGAGTTTTCTTTTTCATAGATGCCATTTCATGTTTTCAATGTCAGCACCATCTTTGTACTGATGGAGAAAAAAAAATTGACGATGTCAAGATCAAAATAAAAAATACTTACGCAAAAATCTTAAGTAGTTTTTTTTTCAATACATTTCCTTGATCAGTGCATGGCTTAATAAGCATGCAGTATAACACATTGCATTTGATTTGTTGCATCTTTAAGAACAAAATTATTAAAAAAGCTGTCAAGTCTATTTCGTTATGAATCAAAGTTTCCAAAAGTTAATTTAAAATTGTTATTTTAAGAAGTTGAGAGAGAGAGTTACCTTTATTTAAATCATCTGTAGAATGGTTAATACAACGACGAACAACTTCTGATAAATGATCCGCAGAACTATAAAAGGCTGTAGCTCTTACGAAAATAACACCTGGTAGCAGTGCATTGGCAGAAAAATTGATAGGGCATGAAGCATCTTTTTTAACATAAAGCTTCTTCGTAATTTTAGAGTACTGAAAAGAGTGAAAAAAAATGTATCACCAAGTTTTGGTTATGAATAATAATCTAACATAATAAATCAATCTGAAAAAATATTGTACAATAAATGGAACTACTCTGTCAGTACTTTATAGATTACAAGCAACAAAACATGTGTACAAGAATATTAGTCAATAAACTGATCCATAAATTCAGTCAAATTCAAGAGAGAAATGAAAAGAAAATTGCAAATTCTGTTCATGCCAGAAATACTTAGCACTTCTCATCGACTAAGCATTAATTATTGAACAGAGGGAGCAAACTAACACAGATATGCTTTTTTGATATCATTCCAAATAGCAAAGCCATAGGGGAGAGTCAGGAGAGATTAATAGCATTGCTATTTAGAAAATAATAAAATGTGAAAAATTATTTCTAGCTCATCCAGTACATGAATCAGATTTAGTCTTTCCCTGCAACGTATACTGGACTAGCTAGAAATAATGTTTCATATTTTAATTCAGTATAAATGCAGCACTGTTCTATTTATCTTGACACTCACCATAACATATTCTAACATTTAACCCTCGTGGGTTCCTTGGGGTCATATGTGACCCCCAATGCAATTTCTGTTTAATATATCTTGTTAATCAACCATTTGTTTTTAATGGCATTTTGTGGCTTTTATTCTTCTAGTTTTCTATTCAAAATAATGCTATTATTGTGTTTTATTTTTCCCGAATTGCATTTTTTGCACACAAGGCCCTTGAGGTCACTTCCCCAGAATGCCAAAAAAAGAGGACGTTGCAACTTTGTCCAAGAGAACTGGACAGAAAATGCATCGAAAAATGTCATAAATGTTTGAAATTTACTTGCAAAAAATCATGTTTTTTCAGGTCTGTAACAGTTGTAAATAAATCTACAGTTATTGTAAGAATTGCTCTAAAATGTTAATTTTTAATGCATAAACTAAATTTTACTTTGATTGTGTCTTTTTATTTTTATTTTTTAGCATTAAAAAGTGTGTGAACTTAAATAATGCATGTAACATTCAATAATAATAATAAATTAATTAAAGGAAGCATTGGGGTCGTTTATGACCCCAAGGGTCTTGAGTGTAATCAAGGCTACACTAGATAGCGTTTTATACAGGCTTCTTCATTTGACCAAAATCCTTGGGATAAAAACGGACGTCCTTTTCCAGCGACTTCTATCGAATTTTATGGTAACTAACATTTCTACAAATCAAATAATAAAAGACAAAATTAAAAGTTAATTTGTTGGTGACCATTTTACAATTTGGCATTCAATTCTATTTTAGTGTATTTTAACGTTATTTAATAGCTCGTTCGATTTGTTGGTTTATTCTGCATTTTAACGGCTTATTTTAATTAGTTAGTGAATTATTTTTCATTTTAATTGATTCTAATTATTAATTAACGATGAAACGACACTGGCACCGCAGAGCGATAAATGGCGATTTTGGAACGATAGTTCCATCAAAACTTTTGATGAGTTTAGATGGTCAAATTAATTTATTTGGCGATTTTTTTACATTTTAATGGAAGTTCTCCGTAAAGCTTTTGAGAATATTTCAATAACCGAGATCTTTGGTAGTATGTACGTTTCAGTTATAGGTACGTTTTTTAACTTGGCGATGTATTTTCTTACCACCTAAGCGAAGATTAAAATTTTAAGCTTGCATCGTCTTCTTTTCTCTTATTTTGCATTTTAATTTAAATTTCAATGATAATAATGGCTCGATATATTTATTAAACTTGTTATGTTACATGCTAATGGAGCTTTTGAAGTTGATTTGGCGAGTTTTTTAGTAAGAATTCTCACATTATTTTGCAGCTTTTTTTCAGTTGGCCGATTATTTTACTTTCAAGTATTAAACTTATGTGTGAAATTAGAAACAAAAAAGGGAAGATTTCGGTGATTGGAAGTCTGGTTATCTTTTACTATTGGCATTAAATCTTTGTGTCCAATTTATGAGCGAGGGAAATATACTTCCTTCGCAAACATAAACTAAAGAGCAACAAAATAAAGTAATTATCGCCAAAAATTTGGCAACCACAGCAGATTCCCAATTATCGAAATATTATTAATGTGTGAAATTTAACATAAAAAGAACATTACCTTTTAATGTTGTGTAAATGAAAACAAAATTTTACAGTTGGTCGTCGTAATATTGTAGTTTTGTTTATTTTCTTCGTACTTGTATTGCTCTTTAGTACCAAACGATTATATATGCTCATTTCGTTTTTACTAAAGAAATTAATATGTTTTGTTGTCAATCGTCTTTCCGTTGAACACCATCGCTTCATTAGTGTACATTTCATTCTGGGGCATCAAAATGAAATGTCTCTACGAATAGATTCGCCATTTATCGCTCTGATGGGTCAACGCTATCAAAATGAACATCTGAGCTTTTGCGTAGCAATTAAGATCGTGTGAGCAACAGTAATGAAACAAAATAGTAAATAGAACAATATTATTTCATTGCTACATTTTTATTTATCGGCTGCGAAGAAAAGCGTATATTTTATTAATGCAGAGATGTCAAAATTGAACGCCATTGCTATATGTTGCTAATTCGAAGAAAGTAAACAATGAATGAATGTCGTATGACTGAATCATGAGTTGCGACCAACTTTACCTGAAAAGGGAATTTATTTCCCCTAAAAAGCAGTACTAAGAAGGCCTTCGGCATCAATTCACTCTGTACTCCACTTCAGTTAACTACATCAATATTTTTTAACCCTAAAAGATAGGATAAACGTCACTTTTTACAGCGGAAACAACATGCTAATAAATGTAAACAAACATTTAGGAGGTCGTTGTTCAGCGCTCTCTAGCGGGCAAATCTTTACCATTGATGTTTTGAGTAATGAAGAAGCCTGTATAAAACGCTATCTAGTGTAGCCTTGGTGTAACTGAAATGGGAGGAACCCACGAGGGTTAATGCAAGTCACAAAACTAGTTACCTGGGAATTTAGTTGTGATTTTCAAAATGTTAGTTACATTTATATTGTATGAAAAATGAAACATTAATAAACTATGGATAAAGGAAAAATAAAAATGTATTACCTTCCAACTAAATGCTTTTGAGTTTTTTTGTTGTTGGTTAAAGGAGACTGTAAATCCATATTCACCAGGCCAGTTTTGACTATAAAAATAATTTTTTTGTACATGAATGCAAATTATTTTTATATTAGTTTAAAAATATCTATATGCATTTAAAATTATCAGCAATACCTAGCTGGCACAGAAGAAGGCAGACGGAAATTTAACAGATGATTTTGCAATACAGGCATTTGAATGTTAGCAGCAATAATTTCAAATGGTCTCTGAAATTAAATATGGTGTAATTAAATACTTAAGATTATGCTTTTCAAAGGTGCTAAAAAATTCTTGATCAAATAAAATTAAATTTCTAGCAAAACATTTCTGTTAATTAATGCTTTAGAAATGCACACAATATTCACCATTGGGGAACAGTTGGTTTTACCTTTCAAGACAACAATTATCATTTTAAATTCATGATAAAGGAGACATTGCTAGTATCAGAAATAAATTTTTGAAATTTTGAAAAAAAGTTATTGCTTTTAATGAAAAATGAATTTTAAGTTTATATGAGCAAGGTGTAAGCTAATACACAGCTTACCAACCCAACTATTAACCTTTTGGATTCGGGCTGTTCATATAGAAATTTTTCTTTCGACCCAGGTAGTATGACAGTTGAACCACAGATTTCTTTTCCATTGAAAAGAGAAGGAATAAACTGTCGCACTAGACTTATGAAACCTTGAAAAAATCCCCGGCTCCAAAGGGTTCGAGTGAAAATTTCAACCCCCTCCTCTATAAAAAAAAAAAAAAGGCTTATGGTACAATGTGTGTACCCCCCGGTTCCTAAAGGTTAACGATAAAGCATTTGTTTGACCCTGTACTTCATTTAAACAACACATGTATTTGAAAACAATTATATGTAATTTTGTAAAAAAATGTTTTTATAGTAATAAATGGTAACTCTGCATATTTAATCATTTTACTTATTACACTAGTCGACAAATTTTCACTTTTTTTCCCTAACAAAGATGAAATTAACGGTTTTGACTAATTTTGCAGTGTCAAATTCAAAAATAATAGTAAAAAATCTGTAGCACGTAGTTTTTTTGTTATGAATTTCTAAAAAGTACTGAACATAACTGAAAAAACATAATAAACACACCTTTTTTCAAGAGGAAAGGATCATAATATTAACTCCTAACTTTTTTTGAAGTTTCAAGAGAGACTCAAAGTTCAAAATCATGACCACTAATAGCAAAGAAGGGGTTCTTAGGGGGTGTACCCCCTCAAAATGAGCAAAAAATCACCAAAAATGATCTTTTCATTCTTGTTTTTTTTAAATGACGTTTTAAAAAAAAATTTCGATGTAAAATCAGAGGATAGGACCCCTTCCTATGATTAATACGTCGGAAAAAAATTTCGCTCTGTAAAAAAATAAATAAATAAATAAATAAAAAAAAACGACTTTATGACTGTCGCACGCTAAATACGAGACACATCGCAGGTCTTCAGAACGACGGCGTATTCTTGCTGGTTCTTATGTAAAATTATCTCCAAAATCAAAATATGGCCCCTTTCCTCTCCATCACTCTCCACTTTTTGCTTGCCTAAAGCCCCCCCAACGGTGGGCAAGGTTTTTTTTTTACTATCTGCTTCTACTATAGCCCCAAGGCCGTTTGATTATAGTGTTGCAAGTTTATGTGCTAATTAACGTGTACTAATAAAGAATCAATACATGGACATCTACGATGGGTGAGGTTTTTTTGGTTTCGTTACTAAAAATAGTTTTACCTTGATAATTTTCAAGATTTATAAAATATAAATTTGAGCATTTTACTTTATAAAATCATTACGCACAACAATTATAAAGTACTTATAACGTTATTACTGTCTTTGTAAGCCTTTTGAAACATGCTTAGTTGAACAGAATTTGTACTTCACAATTTGTAAAATTAATAATCACCACGTTTCGTTTCACTTTACTGTTAATTGATTGATAAATTCAAATGTAAATCTCTCACACGTTGCGCTATTGCATGGTTAAGTCAAGGATATCTTTAATAGCTTTTTTACATTGGGAAAGAGGTCAGCGTCCATTCGACAGCACTTCTTTCTTCAATTCCTCCACTAACATTTTTAATTGCATATCCTTTGTACTATTACCCGAATTGAGAAAAACATTTCGTAAAATTGCCATTTCAGCTGTGAGAAGCGGTTTATGCAGCTCCAAAGCTGAATAGGAATCGACGATATTGCCGACAACAGTCCTTTAGCTTGAGGTGATTTGGGATGCCTTAGGTCATCAGCTGCTGTACTTAAAACAGCCAAAAGGACTTTAAAATTTCTTTGAACAGACAAAATGGCTGTTGCCCTGCTTGCCCATCTAGTATCACTTAGGCTGTGTATTTCATGTGGCTCAGGCGTCTTAATCTTCATTTCCCTTTGAAGTTTCCTCATTTTTGAGCAAGTATCAGGAGAAGAAAAATAAACATACAATGATGGTAAAACATTAAAAAAGGAGCAACTTATATCGTTACTTTTACATGCATTAACGATCACAAGATTTAATTTGTGTGCCAGACAGTGCACATACATTGCGTAAGGATGCTGGCTCCGAACTATTGTTTGCAATCCATTATAAACACCTGACATGACACTTGCTCCATCATAAGACTGTCCTATCATGGTAGCATGTATTCCAATTTCTTCCAGAAATGGCAGTATTACATCGGCAAGCGATTGCGCCGTCCGAGACTGAGAAACATCTTTCATTGCTATAAGCCTCTATTTAATTTCATTGTTATGAAAACATCTAACGCAAATGCATAGCTCCTGAACTTTGTGGGACTTGGATCATCCACCATAAGAGAAAAACATTCTGCTTCATTAATTTCTGCTACAATTTTACGTAATACTTCATCGGCTACAATTGCTAAGATTTCATTCTGTGTAGAATGACCAGTGAGGTTAAAATACCGCTCATATTCATCTTTAAAATTTTTGTCATACTTGCTGAAAAGCTCACAGAGTTCCAAATAATTGCCTTTATTATTTGACTGTTCATCATGCCCTCAGATATTCTGCTTTATTTGGCTAGGCATGCCTTGCCTAGCCAAATAAAGCAAAATATCTAAATTTGTCTTGAAGTAGTCCCTATTATCAAACACAAGTTTTTTGTGAGATTCAGATACTTGTACCGCCACCAATTCTGTTGATTTTTTAAAATTGACCAATTTTGCCATTGCCAACGTATGAGCTTGACTGACTGCATGCTTTTCAAGTTTGTCCCCAATTTTCTTCCAATTATTTACCGTATTTTGGCGTAGATAAGCCGCGGCTTATACGTGTTTAAAACCTGAATTTTAACTCCTGCGGCTTATACGCCATGGCGGCTTATACAATGTAAAAGTTTTTTTTTGTTGTCTTTTTTTTTTTTTTAAGTTCATGTTATGTTTAGTTATTGCTTAAAAACAAAACAAATTAGAGTCTGACATCAAAAACCAGAACTGAGGATGGGAAGTAGGGTTGCAGTAGAAACCAACTGGAGCAGAACAGGGTTACTATAAAGTGCAGTTATCGCCAAAATGTCGCAATGTTTTATTTATTTATAATATTGAAACACTGTTTTCAAATCAATGTTACTAATTCTTTGTCATTGTTTTTGAACGATGTCAATTCCAGTACACAGCGTTGGTGTAGGTTCTGGCAGATTGACTTTTTGACAAAGTTTTATGCGGCTTATACGCTGATGCGGCGTATCTGATGAAACGCATTTTTTTCCCCCCTGAATTTTGCGAACTGCGGCGTTTACGGTGGTGCGGCTTATCTACCCAAAAATACGGTAACCCTTTTTCAGTAAGTAAATTTTCTCTTTAGTTGGAACAAAACGTACGACAAGCAAAACAGACTACACTGTCTGTGCTGACGCTATACTCAAGCCAATCAAATTTATCGTAATAGCAAGGACTAAATGTGCCATTTGAACCTGCGATATTTGAGGAAGGGTAAGAAATCAATTGTGGACGGGTTGGGCCTGTTTCTAAATTTCCCAGATCACAAACAGAGCTTTTTCCTGCACTCAAGCATGGATCTCTGGTACTAATTTGTGTTTCGTCATTCATGTGATTTACATTATTTTTTGTTGATGAACTTGTAGATGCACCAGCAGCACCAGTGCGGTTGCTTTGATCTTTATTAAAAAAGGGTCGCATGTTTCCAGACCTGACCATTTCAGCAGTTAAATAATGAATTCATGCCACACAAAAAAAATAATAATAAAATCACGGAGTATATATAGTCGTAAAAAATTACTACCACTTTCTCAACTATTCGGTGAACTGTGTCAGGTTTTATTTTGTTTTTCTGGGTTTAAAAAAAGTTCAGTAATATAAACTTGTTTCCCTTATTTCTTTCTTATTCGGGATCTGGAATAATAATAATACACTAATGTAATTACTCATGTACGGATTTATATTCTCATGAATTAAAAAAATATTGTTTGAAGGCACTAAGTAAGCAAAATAAAAATACATCGAATTGTGAGAAAATGTTGTTCATTTAAAATGAATGATGCGGACTACAGTGCTACACATGATATTATTCTTGGTACATATAGGTACATGTTTGAGAAAAAATTCGAGTTATCGAGAATAAGGAAAAAATACTGCACATTGAAGAAAAAAAAACATTGAAATTCATTTCAAAATACCGAAAAATTTGAGCTATCGAAGTTCGAATTATCGCGAGTTGACTAATTCGTTCTTGGAGTAAATCGCGCACAAACACACACAAACAGGGAATCTATAGTATATATCATTTTCAAAAAGGGAAATATATGTTCCAAATTCTCGTTCGCGTTTATTATTCTTAAAAAACAGCAAATGTGATCAAGATTTTCCCCAAAAAAACTGGGGGGGGGGGGGATGCCCCCCCCATAAATCCGCCCATGCTGATACAAAGTACAAGCAGGTATTTAGCTCGTATTTAGTGTGCGTCAGTCACAAGATCGTTTTTTGTAAAATATTTTTTTTCATTTTATTTTACATTGCGAAAATTTTTTTGGGCATAGGAATAATAGGAGGGGGTCTTATACTCTGATTTTACACCAGGAAAAAAATTTAAAACGTCATATTAAAGAAACCAGAATAAAAAGAAACTTTTTCATGATTTTTTGCATATTTTGAGGGGATACACTCCCCTCGTCCCCCCTTTTTGTTATCGGTGGTCATGATTTCAGACCTAGTCTCCCTTCACCTCCAAAAAATTTAAGAGTTAATATTTTGCTCCTTTTCCCCTCAAAAATAGGCATTTGGTGCGAAAATCATAAAAAATTTTAAAAAATTATTTTTTTATTACGGAAAATTGAAACGTGGTGGGACTATTTTACTTGCAGGTATTTAAATAATTATATGAATACGTAATAAAAATAATAATTTGGTTGTTGTTAGTGAACCACTGTCGACCAGTGTTATTGGATTTTTGATTATCTGCATTGTCTGTAGTCCTAGTTGGGTCAGGCATGTCATTTATGGGGGTCAGGGAGGGGTCTATTTCCTTCCTGTCTTTCAGAAATTAATGTATTTACATATAAGAGGGTGTGGCTTTCGTTGCTTTCCGTTGAAATTGCATTATTTTTTGCACCATTTGACCCCTTCCCCCCGGAAAAGTTAAAATGACAGGCATGAGTTGGGTCCAGATTAATGATTTTGTACTGTGTAACAAAACTTCCACAAAACATTACAGGTGTTAACTTACCACTGTTTGTATTCCAATAATACTGCTTGCATTTGATAAAAAACTGGTAGAACTTTGGCTTTGAAACTGAAGGAAAAAAAATCAAATTAAATCTTAAAAAAATAAAGGTACCATAAAACATTGAAATGAATTAAATTTTACATTAATGTATAATAAAAGAAAATTAAAGCACTATTGTGTGATATGAGAAACAAAAGTATGTACTGCCGAGCCCACTTATTAGAATATCGATTAAAAGAATATAATACATTTTCAATGCACCAAACCGCTACAATGAATTATTTTGATCCCGGATAATCAAATATTTTGCCCATAAGAATATTTTTTCGGGACAAAATGGATATTCCATTAAGAAGGCTCGACTGCACATACATATATTCTGCAAATCTATAAATGTATGATAATTTTAATATCCACCAATTATTTCAAAAGTAAAAATGTAAAGATAAAAGTTCTCTAAAGCTGTGTCTTACCAAAACTCAATCATTGCAAACTAAATTTATATCTTTTAAATAGATGCAGATCATTAATTTTTTCCAGAACTTTAGTAAAGAAAAAAGTCAAGTTTAGGTAAAGAGAGCTCTTTCCACATCAACTAATTGAAAGCTCATTTGGTATAAATTTGGAATGAAACACCTGATGAGCATGAGTGTGCCAGCAGTAAAACAGTAATGGTATATTTCAGATTTTTACGTAAAGGCATACATTAAAAAAATTGGGATCTCAAATGAAGTCAAGAAGGAGTGAACATTTTCAGTAACTTTATTTTGCATTGCTTTCAATTCCCTTTTGGGACTAATATTCTGTGACTGCCGGTAAAGGAATTAATAAATAAATAATGACACAATTTATAGATAGTGTTAGAAATGTAAACTGAAGACCTTACCACAGTTTGCATTCCCACATTATTACTTTCATTTGATGAGCAAATTGTTGGAGTTTGGTTTTTCAACTGAAAAGAAATAATTTAAAATTAGAAGCCTTTCTATTTTAAATAAAACCTGTTAATTAGTATTTTACAATGAATTATTAGAGAAATTTTCGTAGCAGAATTGCTTGATACCAGAAAAAATGTCCTATATACAGAATTCTTTTAAAAGAAAACCAGAGATGTTTCAGTAAATATTGCAAAGATTTAGTAGGTGCAATAAGTTTGAAGTATTTGTGACTTACGATTAAGAAGGGAATATTATATTTTTAATCTGTAAAACCATATTAATTTTTATAGCATAAATAAAATGTTAAAAAGTGAAGACCACTCACCAATTTACAGGATGTTGTTTACTACAGGGTGGTTTAAAAGTCACACAGCGAGTTCTAAAATGTTTTATTTAAAAATAAAATAAAATTTAAAGAAACATTATTTGGCATTTTGGAGTATATCCCCCCCCCCACCCCCCACCCGATCTGGTACTGGGGAGCTTATATTTGATTTTAGCACTATCCCAAAAAATGTGCTACAAAACAAGCATTTGCTTCAGTTCTACCTCAGCCCTGGCTTATGGGCGGTAACCAGGGTTGCCAGATGTCCTGGATTTCAAGGGACAGTCCCGTTTATTGAAATATTGTCCCGCGTCCCCGGGGACCTTGATACGGGACGGCTAAAGTCCCGTATTCTGGCTAGAAGCAGCATTTTACAAAACGAAACATTATTTTCAGAGAGTAAAACAAGAAATGTGAAATAGAGTGATAAGAAAATTGATTGAATAATAATTTATATTATAATATTTTCCTGTTCTGAAGTAATATTAGTGTTCTATTCATTTAGAGCAGAAATTATTGTGACAATCAACAAACCTTCATTGTAAAAGTGGTGTATCTCCTTGTAAATGATTTTACTATGCCTTATGATATAAAAAGCCCTTCTCAATTTTTCAATTTTTCAAGAAATATATGTGTTCAGCTACTATTAGTCACTAGATTTTTTTTTTTTTGAATCAATCAATTTCAATCTTTTGAAATTTGCTTCGCTTCGCTTTTATACTAAAAGATGTAACTAAATGTTATTCCATTTAGCAAACAAATACGCGTTTTAAAAACTTGAAGATGCATAATTTTTACAATGAGCGACAGAAATATAAATTACAGTGAGTTTTATGGCATCCTAAAGACCATCAAAACTTAGAAAGAATTATTGCAGCAGTAAAATCTAGTAGCAAATATGATTTAAAATAAAGGAATTTTCCGAGGTTATATAAGAATAATTATCATGTTCTAATATTGACAAAACTGTACAGTTTTTCCCCAAAAAATATTGAATACTGATTTTTTTAATTTGTTTTAGGTTAACTTCTTATAGTGAGTTCAAATAGTAAGGTTTAATTCTGCCTACTCAATTGTAATCAAAATTTTTGTTAATGACTCCTTAAAATTATTTTGAGTTCAAATTTCCCCATTGGTTCGTCTAGTTTTTTGAAAAAGTACATACTAAACATTAGTCATCAGTAGAAGCGACTATTATATCTCTCACGCAAGACAAGCCCGTCATTTGGGACATCAGGACGGGTGGTCAATGGCCTCTCCCTTGGTTTTGGAAATGAATGTACTTACATATAAATAGGCGTGGCTTTTGCTTTTTTTTGGAAAAATTTACATTGAAATTTGGTATAATTTACCTCTAAAAACCGGCAAAATTTGAAATGACGGAATTGTCATGAACACGGAAATACGAATTTTCACAATAATTAGTTGAAAACCTCTCCCTACCAATATTCATGACAAAAAATAACCATGTAATGGTAAAAAGTGAAGTTTTTATTCATATGATCATTGTGTTCTTTTTTTCTTCGTTTAAATTTGTGAGAAATGTTTAATATCAAAGTCACGGTTGCAAAAATTCGAACTTTAGACTTCATCTCTCAATCTCTCCCCCCCCCCCCAAGAGCCTCTCCCGTATTTACAGTTCTTAAATCTGGCAACTGTGGCCGTAACCAAGGCTACACTAGATAGCGCTTTATACAGGCTTCTTCATTACCCAAAACATCAATGGTAAAGATTTGCCCGCTAGAGAGCGCTGAAAAAGGACCTCCTAAATGTTTGTTTACATTTATTAGCATGTTGTTTCTGCTGTAAAAAGTGATGTTTATCCTATCTTTAAGGGTTGAAAAATATTGATATAGTTAACTGAAGTGGAGTACACAGCGAATTGATGCCGAAGGCCTCATTAGTACTGCTTTTTAGGGGAAATAAATTCACTTTTCAGGTAAAGTTGGTCGCAACTCATGATTCAGTCATACGACATTCATTCATTGTTTACTTTCTTCGAATTAGCAACATATAGCAATGGCGTTCAATTTTGACATCTCTGCATTAATAAAATATACGCTTATATTCGCAGCCGATAAATAAAAATGTAGCAATGAAATAATATTGTTCTATTTACTATTTTGTTTCATTATTGTTGCTCACACGATCTTAATTGCTATGCAAAAGCTCAGATGTTCATTTTGATAGCGTTGACCCATCAGAGCGATAAATGGCGAATCTATTCGTAGAGACATTTCCTTTTGATGCCCCAGAATGAATGCCCTGCAATGAAGCGATTGGTGTTCAACGGAAAGACGATTGACAACAAAACATATTAATTTCTTTAGTAACAACGAAATGAGCATATATAATCGCTTAGTACTAAAGAGCAATACAAGTACGAAAAAAATAAACAAAACTACAATATTACGACGACCAAATGTAAATTTTTGTTTTCATTCACACAACATTAAAAGGTAATGTTCTTTTTATGTTAAATTTCACACATTGATAATATTTCGATAATTGGGAATCTGGTGTGGTTGCCAAATTTTTGGCGATAATTACTTTATTTTGTTGCTCTTTAGTTTATGTTTGCGAAGGAAGTATTTCCCTCGCTCATAAATTGGCCACAAAGATTTAACGCCAATAGGGAAAGATAACCAGACTTCCAATCACCGAAATCTTCCCTTTTTTGTTTCTAATTTCACACATACGTTTAATACTTGAAAGTAAAATAATGGGCCAACTGAAAAAAAAGCTGCGAAATAATGTGAGAATTCTTGTTAAAAAACTCGCCAAATCAACTTTAAAAGCTCCATTAGCATGTAACATAATAAGTTTAATAAATATATCGAGCCATTATTATCATTGAAATTTAAATTAAAGTGCAAAATAAGAGAAAAGAAGCAACCACGAAGACGATGCAAGCTTAAAATTTTAATCTTCGCTTAGGTGGTAAGAAAATACATCGCCAAGTTAAAAAACGTACCTATAACTGAAACGTACATACTACCAAAGATCTCGGTTATTGAAATATTCTCAAAAGCTTTACGGAGAACAAATTCTTGATGTGCTTTTCAAGATATTAGTGCCATAGTCATTCCAAAATGTCCATTAAAATGTAAAAAAATCGCCAAATAAATTAATTTGACAATCTAAACTCATCAAAAGTTTTGATGGAACTATCGTTCCAAAATCGCCATTTATCGCTCTGCGGTGCCAGTGTCGTTTCATAGTTTAATTATAATTAGAATCAATTAAAATGAAAAATAATTCGCTAACTAATTAAAACAAGCTGTTAAAATGCAGAATAAACCAACAAATAAAACAAGCTATTAAATAACGTTTAAATATACTAAAATAGAATTGAATGCCAAATTGTAAAAATGTCGCCAACAAATTAACTTTTATTTTTTTCTTTTATTATCTGATTTGTATATAATGTTAGTTACCATAAAATTCGATAGATGTCGCTGGAAAAGGACGTCCGTTTTTATCCCAAGGAATTTGATCAAATGAAGAAGCCTGTATAAAGCGCTATCTAGTGTAGCCTTGCCGTAACTCATTGCATATAACATTTTAGTCTGTATTCATGTATACTTGAGTCTTGGAAGAAAGCAATTAATTACCCATTATCTTTGCCCTGTATCGCATGTGAAGCAAACAGAAGTTTAGTTTTTTTATTGAAATTATTTCCGAGTGTTTAGCATCTATGTCAGATACAGGCCCATTATTTTGAATTTTTCAGGAAGAGGGGGGGGGGGGGCAAAGGGTATGTAAATGTAAATGACATTTTGCTGAAAGAAGGCATAACAAGAAGCTAATTCAAGCTGAAACATTATCAAACTTTTATTTCACATACTGAAATCTATGATAACTTTATTAAAACCCGCAAAAACACTAAAACGACATTTTTATGATTGGGAAAGAAGTACAAAATAGTTTTATGCAAAGAAAATGGTTGAGATATGTTCAAATTGTGTATGGCATTAATCATACATGAAAAAGTCCACATTTTATATTATTTAATGCACTTGGAAAGGTAAAGAAAATTTCCCCATTTAATCGAATAATATTTCTTAGAACCAACGAAATTCGTTCAAGCGGGGCTGACAGTACTGAAAATAATATAAGGCAACTTTTCACCACTATTCGAAATTTGGTATCAAAAAAGTTTTTTTCCAATGCATCCTCTAAAAATGTCTGAGGGTAAGCACAACTTAACATAAAAGACAAAAAGGTAAAATCTCACCTTCTCGTTTTCAGGTGGCACTATGGCACTACTATTGGCCTTCGATATCTGGACTTGTTCAGCATGCTCCCCATCAATAGGTTCTTCTTTCACTTTCATTAAATTTGAAGGAGCAGTCGTATCATGGACAAAGTTTTTCTCTAGATGCAAACTTTCAGAGTTCATGGTCGATTCCCTTTCGGCATTTGTTGAAACAGTAACAGAACTTGTTTGGGATTTTGAGTGGTTTACTACAGAGTTCTGTGGGTAGAAAGAGAAAACACAAATCAGCAACCTTGTGTAAGGGTAGACAAGAGCATACAACATTAACTCATAAAAATGTTAATATTTACAGCAATTACTAGGAAAAAAAAGTATAACATATTAAAAAATTTCTAATTCCCAGAGATAAAACTAAGATTCATCTTCCAAAGAAAAAATGCAGAAGTACTATTCACACAGTAGAACTTAAGAATTAAAAAAAAATGTAAACAGTTCAAATTCAAAAATTTAAACTAAGTTTCATCTAGTTGAACTTGAAAGAATGCAAAAAGTACTGGTTACATTGCAAAACTTGGAATGTGAAAAATGTAAATACTAATTAATTTTAACACATATCATCATAGTGCAAATTCATTGTTTTAAGGGTAGATTTTGAAGGATTAAATGGAAGAAAAGACTTTTGAAAGTCAGACAAATGCACTTTTGTATTACTTATTTTGTACCTTATGAAATGAAATTTAATTTACAAAAGCTTCGTAAGAAAAATAACTAATTAAAAAATTAACACTGCTTTCATTTTCATTAAAAATTTATTCATTTTCCTCACAAGCATTTAACAAAGGCAATATATTATAAAATTAATTAGCTTGCCAGAAAACACAAAACAAAATTTTGATTAACTTCGTTTTTGCATATGTTATTCAATTTATGGACAATTTAATTAGTTCAGTTTAAATAATTAAAAATCTGAGTTTTAAAAGTTTAAATTAAGATAAAACGACATAAAGAAAAATAAAATTAGATTGTGAATGAGGAAAGTTTTATCCGTCATTAATGTTGAGAAAATTATAATTATTTTTCCTTCATCAGAAGACTTCATCAAATTCCAAAGCCTTTCTATTGTGTCTGAAATTAACTAATTTTTTAGTGATAAATAGTTTAATTTAATGAAAAAAAAAAAAAAAAAACTAGGAAAAAAGATCAATCTCTAAAATACTATTAGAAGTTTACTTTTTGCTTACATAGATTGTGCTCCTAACTGTTCTGTCTTTACATCTGTTAATTCGAAAAATTGTATATCTGCGTTCCCTTTTTTTTCCCA
>JAXGGA010019142.1:0-20622 GCA_038373865.1 Uloborus plumipes
AAAAGTGTATAAACTCCTTTAACCTTTACCAATGACCTAAAGGCAACAGATCAAAAACCACTCAACAAAAGTGGATACAAGATAAGTCTTATTAAGGGGTTTTAACTAAATCTGAGAGGTTTTGACCAAAGCCAAAATATCATTAGATACATAGTTTCGCCTTCAGAACTATGGATTTTGAGAAATGAACTTAATGGGCTTCAGATTCCAAACTGCACATTTATAAAATCTAAGAAAAACTAAAAGTGTAAAATTTAGCAATGCATTTTTTCCGCCAAGATAATAAAATTATATATATATATATATATATATATATCAGGGCTCACACTGGGGAAAAAAGTGAGGTGGGTTTTCCCACTTTGCCCAAGATTTTAAGTGGGATATTTAAAATTTAAGTGAGAGTTTTCTTTTACTTTCTTTCCTTTATCTTTTTTTTTTTTTTTTTTTTGGCAGTTAGTTTATTGTTTGAACATTTTATGTATATACTTATATACATATATATTTCATGCAGCACAAAATTTATTTAATGATCACAACATCGAAAGAGAACGTTTCATGTGTTTACTAGAATAGCGGTGCTTCTCATTATTTTAGCGTTGTTGACAAATAATTTGCTCAAAAAAGAATTTACATTTAAATAACTTTTAAAGTTTGTTACACAAGCAAGATTTTTCTTTTAAAAACAATTAATATACTTTATGGTATGATAATGCACTGATCTCAATTGTTCCAAAAAAAAAAAAAAAAGAGAAAAGAAAAAAAAAACAATGATTAAAAAAAAAGAAAGAAAAGAAAATGTCCAAAAATAGCAATCTGGTAACGAAAGCATTTTGGAGTTGCTTCGGTTTAAAATGGGTTTAAAAATACGTTATATTTGGTGCAACTAGGATTAGAAGCTAAATTCTGTTTTAAAGGTGTTTGAGCCTTGAATATAGCAAACAAATCTACCCAGGTAGCACAAATAACCTTTAAACGTTTTTAAGCAGTTGTTACAACGTTAATAACCATTTTACAACCTTTAAAAAACGAAGTGTGCTACTTGGGTATTCGCTTTTTTTTTCTTTTTTGTATCCTTATGGCTAAATGTTTATATTCTTCTGCTCATTGATAATAATAATACGGCAGTTCTAGCTGTCAAAGCCATTCCATTTATACTGTCTGTCTTCTTACAATAAATGTAAACATTTGAAAAATTCGTAATCAGAAATTTCGCGATTTTTTTTACGTATGTCCGCTAGTGGTGAACGGCGGGAACAGCGTTCTAAAGGATTTTTATTGAGTGGGAAAAAGAGAAAAAATTGCGGAATTAAAATAGGCAATAATAAAGAAGCCGCATATGTTGATAAACAATAAGAAATGCAACTTTTATTTAATTATTATAGTCTACCCTTCATTGTATTATAAATAAATAATAGAAAAAGAAATATTAGTCGTGTATTTATTATTTAATATTAGTTTTAATAAAAAAATATTTTTGTTTTTACACATAGATTAATTAATTGTTATAATTTGTGTATGAAAAAAAACTCCTTCGTTTTTAAAATGCCCCTTGAAATTAAAAAAAAAAATGGAAATATTTTCTAACTAGTTTATTACAATTTGATAAAACGACGTTATAGGAAGCCTAAATTTGCAAATTACAACTGACACGTGTTTAGGGGTTACAAGGAACCCCTTTTTCAAAGCAAAAATATGTGAGCTTATGTATGAAAAGACATCCGATAAGAGCCAAGTTGTGTCAGTGGTCTTTTCATACATAAACTCACATATTTTAGTCTTGAAAAAGGGCTCCTTGTAACATCGAAATACGTATCAGTTATAATTTGTAAAACGTGTCAATTGTAATCTGTAAATTTGTGTTTAATAATTTCGTTTTATCGAGTTGTACTTTTGGTCAAAGGTACTTTTATTCAATTCTTAGTTTTATTATATTACGGAAAAATGCATTGGAAAAATAACAATTTTAAATTGTAAAAAAACTTGTTGCAATTGTGCTCAAAATAAATTTTAAAGCTGATTTTTTTTTTTTTTTAAAGGTTAGATATTTGTTTTTGTTTCTTGCATGAAATTAATTGAATTACTGTGCATGGTATACGGACTTAAAGCCAGCTAACTGACAATACTTCGACGCAGATATATGTCTTATTTTAAACAAACTTATAAAATTTCATGAGTAACAATTTTTAAAATAACTTTCAAACTACCGCGCAATCCACATAGTTAAAACATTAAGACTAAGACTAAGATGTTTAAAGGCAGGACACAAGAAATTCGCAGAGACAGCACTTCTTCACCTCTGCTCTATGCTGCTTTCTACACATAGAGGTGGATAACACCTCAAAATCTGATGATTTGTCCCTCCCATACTTTTACAGAATTTAGCCAACTGTTTATCATCTAATTTCAGTGAAGATTTCTTTAATTTTATTCCTTATTATTTTTTCTGCACGCACTTCATATTTGAAGTATAATTTTACAATTTCGAAGAATTTAATTTTCGATAGATGCATAAAACATTTCTGGTGATTTTTACTTTAAAAATGCTGTTGCTATTCTAATTAATGCGGGGTACTCGGCCAAAATGCTGTTTGGTATGGTAGAAGTTATTCTAGCAATCCCTTAAATATTCATTTTATCCGAAAGTAAGTCGTTTTCACAAGTTTTTAAAAAATATACAATTTTGTGTTACATTTTCGAATGCAAGCTGAACATACAACTCTTGTTTTTCCAATTATAATATGTTTTGTAATAGCCTGCAGATCAGGTTCCCAAAGTCCAGACCACCACGGACCCCTTCCCTAAACTTGCCTATCTTTCTGACCCTACCCAAGCGAGCAAAAAAAAAAAAAAAAAAGAGAAGAAAAGAAAAAAAAATATTTAATACATTTAATATTTTTTTCCTAAATTTTTTTTTTTTTTTTTTTTTTTTTGTCCTTTAAATTTATGAATTGATTTTTATACATTTTTTAGAGACCTTGTCCAGTTTTCATTATTTAACATTATTATTTTGAGCTCTGGAAGTAAAACTCTATTCAAAACTGAATTAGGTGTTTAATATGTGCTAGAACTGAGTATTCTTAAGGGTTTGGTGCAGTCTGCGGGTACGAAAACAAGAACGAACTTATTAAAACCCATAAATGTGCTTTTGTATTGAACAAAAATATTACTGCTCGCCCTTCAATTTCAACTCTCTTTCACGTTTTAGCATTATTGCTCCGCGGAGCCCCTGGAATAAGTTCGTAGACATGGGGTCCGTGGACCACACTTTGGGAATCTCTGCTGCAGACAATACAGTCAATAAGTAATTAATAAAAAATGCATAACTTACTTTGGAAAGATTTCTCTGATTGAAGAAATATATATCTTAGAATTGCTCCTCTTCTCCTCAAAATTCGACAGTTCTTGAGCTGAAATGCGATGCGTAACAACTGGTTCAAGTCTTCCACTCGGATGATACTAGGGGGCTTTCGGAAATAACGTAATTGGTGGAAGGATCATCGTTGTTACGGTGTATAGTTAAATTGTCGGGGCACAAAAAGAACTCAAAGCTATAATACGTTGCGTTTCCAGACATTTTAACCAAATGACAGTGTCAATGGCGCCTCCTTTTTATTTATTTATTTGCTAGTACAAAGGGAGAAGCAACAAGCGGAAGCATTCTGCTATTCTAAAACAATCTCAAAACATTGCTCCCCCACTTTCTCATCGTGTAGTTATCAGTGTCCCCTGATCAGTGTCAAGAAAGCTCTTGACAAGAGAAGGGAGTCTGATGACAAATTAGGGCCATAAAGCGGGAAGCTCTGATGGCTCTAACGACCTCGGTAGCCTAAGCATCAATAGGACCAGCTAAGACCTCACATGCTTATTGTCCCACTCCGCAACATGGCTAAAGACTTCGCAGTATAGTTCAGTAAAAGAAGAGACCGTTTGATGGCGCCAACAGTAATTACAGTGTAACAGTGAGATAAAGAAACAGATACTTCTCGCTTGCCAATTGTAGAGACCGAAATATGCAGCTTATTTGGAGAAAACACTCTGGAGGAAAGAAACGAATATATTTCGAAACTTAAAATCTTGTGGAGAATAGTTTTTTTTTTAATATTCCAATTTTGAATCCTAGAAAAATCTGAACAACATGACTCTCTAACATGAAGCCTGGGGCCGCTTAGATGCAGAGCCTGATTAATATACATGTCTACTAGACCTGGGCTTAGGGCCCCATCTTAAGGGGGGGGGGGGGCTCATCTTTTTGAAAGGCTTGCGCATTAAAGCTGTGCGAACAATGCGTAAATTTTTAAGAAAAATAATTTGAAAAAAAAAAAATGTGTTTATTGAAAAAAAAAAAAAAACTTCCTTAAACGAGAATCTTTATTAATTTTGCCGGTATCGGGTTGACCATGTCGAAACTGTGAGGGCCCCCGTGACTATAGGGGCCCCAAATTATATTCAAAAATAAGCATAATAAATAATTTTCATAGTGTTTATGGATAAAGAAGCCCCAAACTGCATTTGACGGCCTCAAAACCTGTAAATCAGCCACTGCAATCTGCCATTGAATCTTCAGAGGGGCCTCCAAATTATTCTGTGATCTTGCCTAACTATTAGGGAGTCGGGCCCTGCTTAGCTCCGGGCCTTAGTTACAGTGCCCAATTGGGAGCAATCATAACAGTGAGATAAGAAATAGACACTTCTCGCTTGCCAAATGTAGAACACGAAATATGCTACTTATTTTGATAAAACACTCTGGAGGAAAGAAACAAATATATTTCGAAACTTAAAATCTTGTGGAGAACACTTTTCTTTAATATTCCAATTTTTAATCCTGGAAAAATCTAAACACAGGCACCTGAAGTCTGGGGCCCCTTAAATGCAGAGCCTGATTAATACACATGTCAACTAGGCCTGGACTTGGGGCCCCATTTTAGGGGGAGGGGGCCTCATCTCTTTGAAAGGCGTACGCATTAAAGCTATGCGAACAATACGTATATTTAAAAAAACCGATTTATGTTAATTGAAAAGAAAACTTCCTTAAACGAGAATCTTAATTAATTTTGCCGGTATCGGGTGGATCATGTCGCAACTGTGAAGGCCTCCTTGACCATAGGGGCCCCGAATTAGATTCAAAAATGCGCATAATAAATTATTTTTATACTGTTGATGGATAAAGTTGCCCCAAAACTACATTTTGACGGCCCCCAAACCTGTAAATCAGCCACTGCATTCTGCCACTGGATCTTCAGGGGGCCTCCAACTTATTCTGGGAGCTGCTTGCCTTACTATTAGTGAATAGGGCCCTGCTTAGCTCCGGGCCTTATGGTTACAGGGCCCAATTAAGAGCAATCAGTTCCACGAGTTTTGTTCATCTCCCACTCAAACTCATGACTCTCCATGGCAAATTTTTAAATTCAAACATTTTGGTTTTAAGAATGTAACACTATGCGATTCCGAGGCCCCCCGCTGTTCTGAGGCCCCAGGCTAGCGCCTCATGCGCCTGTTGGGTGATCCGCTACTGCTTAAACGCCGGATAATAAGAGATGACATAGCTAAATTCATTTGATATTCTTCATTCCTAAGTAGCAAGTCCTCATTTCTTTCCTTCCAGACATTTTAAAAAACACACTCGCCAAAATTCTAAAATCTTATGACTAGTTTTCCTTTGGATAGCTATTGCACATTTCAATCAAGGAGTAACTTGCCATGCTCTCCTCTTTCTCCTGGGAAAGTTCACAATACATTCAGAACTCTAATTCGTAGTTTGTTAATACAGTGAACTCTACAGAGTCACAAGGAGAGAAAAGGTCTCATTCTTTGGCAAGGAAATTTTAATAAATAATTCGATGATACTTTTGAAGTTTTTTTCCCAAATTATTTTCAAGTAATGTAACCAAAGCAATTTAAGAATCTTCATTTCTGCAACCATACCAAATTTTGTCCAATTTGGTTGCTTAATTTTACCTGCAGAGTTAACTTTTTAAAAAATTTCATCACCCACAGCTGAAACTATTGCAGATCAAGAATCCATTCTGCAGCATCGAAAGTTTCATTCGTGTCACGCATGGGCGTCGCTGCCTGCTGAACATTGGGGGGACTTTGGAAAAATAGAAATACTAGGAAAAATTCATGTTTTTTAAAAACATGTTTAGCCTTTGTAAAGACCAAAGAAACTTGCAATTTTCAAATAAGGACCACAAAGAGTTAATATTCTGACCTGTAGCGGGGACAAAAAATTGGGGAGGGGGGTATGAAATTGCCGACCCCTCATTAATTTCAAACAGAGGGAAAAGAGTGGGTTCAGCTTCTTTTATAAGAGGGAAGTCATAACTAGATCAGAGAGTTGAGAATGTGTTCCTAATCACATATATATTATTTTCCCAAAAGTAAGAGGGTACGGTGGTTTCTCCCCTGGAATTTTTTTCGAATTTGCTGTCTTTGCATTTTAGACTATCTTTGGTAATGTTGTGGAAGAAGAGGTTCGAGGGGGCTCTTCCGTCCGTTTTTCGATAGCGAAACGCTAAAAACTCAATTATTATTTCTGATTGTGCTATGGAAAGGAGGGATCGGGGATTTTTTCGAAATTGTATTGCTAAAAACGCAATTTTAGACTATCTTTGCAGATAATACGCAGATTAGAGATTCGAGTTCCCTCTTTTCAGAAAATTATCTCTGAAAAATCTATTCTAAACAATTTTTGGCCATGGTAGTAGTTGAAGAGGTTCAGAGGCGCTTCTCTGGATATTTTTGGATATTGAAATTTAAAAGCACAAATATAGATCATATCTGATTGTTTTAGGGAAAGGGAGGTCTGGAATTCTCCCTTGGAACTGTTTTTGAAAATGTAACTTTAAAAACGCAGTTTTAGACTATCTGCGTAGATGTTTGGAGAGTGGAGATTTAGGGCCCACCCTTGAACTTTTTCAAAATTGAAGGGCCATCTTTGATAATTTTAAGAGGACAGACAAATATTCGAAAAGCGTTATTTCAATTGACTTTCAATGATGTTAGGGCAGGAATTTTTAAGAACTCTCCGTCGGAAACGAAAGTTTAAGCCCTTTAGAACGAAATATAGGACGATCTTAAACGTTGTTGACAAAAGACAGAGAGGGGACGGGAGACGCCTCCTTTTTTAATGAGAGATATGTTTATTCAAGCTGAAGCAGCAAAATAAATAAAAGTTCTCAGGGAGAAGACTGTCTAAAAAGGTTCTGACTTCTTAATATGCAGTGTAATATGCCAGGAAAAAAATTCCCTCTATAATTATTCATCTAGCATTTTGATCTTCAACAATATGTGAGAAATCTTTCTATTTAATTTTTTTTATTCAATTAATTTTTATTATTGTTTCTTACCCTCTCCGTCATAAAAGCATTTGTTTTGCTTCAATGGTGCCTATGCTAAGAACGATGCTTTCACCTAATTTTGAAAGTTCCATTTTGAAATTTATATTTCTCAGTTAAAAATTAGGTTTGAAAATTTTTTTTAATTAAAAATAATTTGTATGAATAGTAACTTGCTTTTTTTAATGATAATTTAGTTATTTTTACAAATTTTCATGGAAATGCAGCGATAAAACATTTTGTCGGTCCCAACTTTTTAAAAAGAATTTAGTTATCCAAATAATACTCAATCAAACAAGCCTTATTATTTCATCACTTAAAAGATAAAGCAGAATATTTTTCACGTAAACTGTTTCTTAGTTATTTGAAAATATAATTCTAACTTAGAATAAAAATATGTCGTTTATCAACATTGCTAATATTGAACATTTTCTTTGCAACTCAAATTTCATAAAAATGTATATCAATTAGTAATTGCAAAAATAAGAAAAATTACCAAGCAACACGAAAATACAGGTAATTTTCTCTTGTTGTGTATTATTTAACTTGCTCAAAAATTTAAATTACTTCGATCAAAAAATAAGGATCTTAATACTGATTAGTATATGCTCATCGAAAATATTCCAATCAAAATATCTTGTAATGTTCATTGTAAATAAATACGAATAAGCATTTCAGCTAAAAATCAGTTTAGTATAAAACTCTATTTAAAGTCTACAAATGTTAAGGGAGTATCATTAAAGGGCACACAAGGACGGATACAAGGGAGGGGCGATGGACGCTTTCGCCCCCTTTTTTGAGAACCTCTCCACCGGTAGTTTTTCTCTCGCGATGCTGAAACTCAAAAAAACTTTTTAAACAAGTTTTAAATGTTGGGGGAAGAAGGTTTGGGCCTCTCCCGCAGAAATATTTCGGAATTCAAGTCCGAAATTTTTGTGATTAATATTTGTGAACCAGTATACGTAATAAAAGTAAGCTATAAAGACCAATTGCTCTTCCCTTGAAAATTCCTAGATTCGCCCTTGTGGGCACATTATTTCCTTCTATGCATAAGCAATTTGTGATACTGATGTCTTAAAAATCGCTCCGTGCTCACTCTTACCCAGGGCCGCCGCTACCAGCGATGGGGGCCGGTACCAATTTTAATGCCGGGCCCCCATGCACCCTTCCCCCCCCCCCCCCCCAAAACTGCATATTTTTATTCTGTCCTTTCAGCACATTTGCAATTGTAAAAAAAAAAAAAAAAAAAGCGAAAAAAATTTTTTTTCGGAAATACTTTTTTTTTAGTTACGAAAGTGTGCACCTGATTTTATTTTCACGTTATTTGTGTCGCCAGATGATTTTAAAAAGCAATGCAATTTCCTTTGCGCAAGCGTGTTTCAATCATTGGTGTTTGTACTAGCAATTGTTTCATGCTGAGAATCGGCAATGGAAAGCGATATTTTTTTTTTTTTTTGATGAAATTATTGACACTAAAACGGGAAAAACACGTTCATAACCTTACGGGCCCCCCAAAGCTCCGGGCCCCGGTACTAAAGGTCCAGTATCCCCCCCCCCCAAACGGCGGCCCTGCTCTTACCGTTAAAGGTATATGAAGTTAACAAGAAATTTTGTAATATCTTTTTTATATCATAACAAAAACAATAAAATGAGTAAAACTTACATGATATCTTTCCTCCAAATATGATGATACTCTTTAGTGCCGTACTGGACCGATGTGCACTATGCTTTATGAAAGGATTCGCTTTTCACGAAGGAAGATCCTTCTCTGGCAGTTCTTCAAAAAAAAAAAAATTCTTGCTCACACCATGTCGCTAAACACATGGACACATTAGTGGCCCTCTTGAAGCCCTTTCCTCTCTGGGGGTCTGCGGATGATCAGAAAAGGATTTTTTAGTGCCCATTGTAATGCAGCTGTGGACCAGGGCCTAGCTGTGGACAGTGTCTTCTTTCCTCGTTAAGAAGAATGCAATAAAAGAGGGTGGTCTTATCTGGGACAGAATCATGAGAAGTATTTGAAATGGGGAAAAGTGCACAAAAGGAAATTTATTTCTTAGATAGCAAGCTGTCACGTTTCCTAATTTTTAAGCCACGTTCCCAAAGGAGCTAATTCTAATATAATTTGTTTTTGCAAAAGAAGATATCCACACTTTTCTAGTGTTGTATATTCGGCGTTGTAATATATTGAATGAAAATCTTGAGGGGGACTTTTTTTCTGTTTGGTTCAAGAATACAAACCCCAAGGTCTATTTATTATTTCCAGTGCCCCGTTGAGTAGGTGGGTGGTCAGAAAAAGGGAAAGTGTCAATTGTTGAATGGAGGGATTAGATCTTCCTATTTCCACGTTTAACGAGTTTTGTTACTAGAAGAAAAATAATTGCTCGGGTAAGGATGGCATAAAACGCAAAAAGCCCACAGTAGGAAACTCATTAATTCACAGATGGTTTATCAAGTGCAATATAGAGACGGAAGTTTTCATAATTTTAGTTCGGGCTGTAATTCTAATTTAATTTTGATACACAAATGGTACCTAGCTCTGACCTTTTTTTTTTTCCTCTAGTGTAAGAATTCCAAAATATTGAGAGGAACTTTTCCTCAGCTCAAAATATTGGGGGGGGGGGGGACATGTCCCCCTCGTCCCCCCCGCCAACGACGCCCGTGGTGTCACGCAAATATGCTTTACAAAGCATTGTCTGTAGCGTCACAGCTTTCGTTGGATGTCCGAAGCTAACGCTAAGTACTTCGCAATATTGTAGTTCAAGACAATTTGTGAGGCAGCCTCCTGACACTTAATCGTCGTAATATCATTATATTTATCAGTTCAAGGGTTTTAGTTTTTATCAATATTTTTGAGGTCGACATTTTCCCCTCAATTTTGGAATTTTTTCACGAAGTCTTCGCGTGTCACTATTACTGCTCTGCCGTGCCACATTGTGGCACGCGTGCCGCGTGTTGGCCACCACTGGTTTAAACCATATGGCTTATAGAGCTATAATTTGGTATGGTTTCATGCAAGTTTTATATGTACATCCAAAAAAAATTTCATTAAAATCGGAGGGGGTCGAGTGGGGATTTTCTCGAAGTTTGGGACACTTGACATGGAATGACCCATAGTTCTGCGCACTATTTCGCCAAAGGAGTTTTTTTTCTATCTTTTCAACTTAAAACTTAAATTATTCCGTCTCTCCTGCTGGTCTATAATCTTTAACGGGATAATAAAATTTATGGCACTTGTCGTTGAGATTTATTTATCATGGAAAGAGACAGAAGATCCTCTCCTTTACGCCACAAAACAAGTGTGGTCCCCTTTTGGGCTTACTGCGAACAAATTAGCAAAAAGTATAAGATTTTTTAAAAACTTCTATCTCTTAACACATTGATCACAGTAAAAACAGATACAGATGTTTAAATCAGTTATTGTTATTATCAATGGAGAGGTGATGAGTTAACGAAAATGCATTCTTTGTTTTCTGGGTGCGTAGTGTTTTGTACTATATTTCCCGACCCCTATAGCACATAGCAATTTATCGTCGCACTCCTTTATGTTCCTTCCTTCGGTCAAACGGATCCCACGTCACCAACAGGGCCGGATTAAGGTCCATTTACGCCCAAGGCCAAACTTAAAAACTGCGCCCTACCTCACGCATCCGAACTCAGTCGAAATCGTATCCCCTCATTACCATTTGATGAAATTAAAGATGAGTTTCTTTTTTTCTATTTGTTTTCCTTTGATGCACAAAAAAGGAAGGTCCGGATGTGATTGAACTCTGTGAAATTTTTCAAAATTGAAGATTTCAAAATTTAATTTTAAGGCATTTATCGGAAAGTAATGAGATAACTCGCCCTGGGGCAATTTTACGGGTAATTTTAAAGATTATTGATATTTTTTAAGCAACAATTCAAGTATTTTGTTATATTCGAAGCAAAGAATACGTTAAACAAGCGATCTTTTCTCCAGGATAATTGTGTTTTTTAAGCTGTATTTAATGGTATCATTGAATATTTGAAGTACATTTTGGATGATTTTTAAAAATGTGTTGAAAGTGTGGTGACTGACTGACATTTTAAAAAGTATCATGTCAGCAGGTCCGTTATTTAGGAGGGCAGGGGGTCAACTGCACCCCCCCCCGGCTTTGAGAAATCAATGTATTTACATATAAGTGGGCGTGGTTTTTTGTGTTTTCCGATGAAATTGCGTTGTGTTTGGACCGTTTGCCCCCCCCCCCTGGAAAAACTTGAAATGACGTCCCTGCATGTCAGTCAATTACCTTTTTGTTTTCATAATTTTTCTAAAATTATGTAAAATGTGTTTTGAAAATTTAATTATTCCATTAAATTCAGCTTAAAAATTATAATAATCCAGGAGAAAAGATCGGTTGCACAACGTGTATTTTGCTTTAGATGTTACAAAATACATACTGCTTTTGTCCTAGAAATGACAGTCATATACCCGTGGAATTCCCCCCCCCCCCTCCTGAAATTTTCAAAATTGAAGTTCTACATACGCAATTGCAAGTCGTCTTTGATGATGTTAGAAAAGGGAATAAGTTCGAGAACACCTCCTCCCAACATTTCAAAAATTTTGATGAACTTTAATGATGCTGGGGAAAGGCGGAAATCGAGAGAGGTCTCCCGGAACTTTTTCGAAGTTGAGGTCCTAAAATGCCATTTTAGAAGGTTTTTTTTTATTCGGGACGATCGGTAACTCTAGTACAAAATTTTTTCGAAATTGAAGACCAAAAACATTGTGGGGCATTCCCTATGTTGTTAGAGAAATGGATGAGGTTTAGCCATTCTCCCCAGAAAGTTTTCGAAATTTTAGTCCTAAATAAACAATGAGAAACTATCTTTGAGGACATTAGGAGAAACGACGGCGTTCGGTAATTCGTTTCCGTAAATGTTTCGGAACTGAAGCCCTGAAAACAACTAGATGATTTGAATAGCGTTAGATGAGGACTGAATGCCGGAGGGGGGGGGGGGGGTCTCTGGGAAATTTTTTGAAATTGAGACCCTAAACACGAGGTCTTAGACGATTTTTAATGAGGTGGGGAGAGGCGTGAAGTCAGGGTCACTTCCCAAAAAAGTTTTCGATCCTGCTGAATAAAAACGGAATTTTAAATAATATTTTATGATATGGAAGTGAGGCGTTTGAGAGCTTTCCATAGAAAAAGTTTCGAAATTAAAGCTCTAAATATGCATTTATAGGAACTCAAATGTATCTGACAGGGCTGGCGCTGAGTGAAAAGATGGGGATTAGGGACTCAACTAAAATTTTCAAAATTTTAGACCATCTTCAAAATGTTGGGAGAATAAGGGGGGAGGGTCTTCTATTTAAAACATATTTCGAGGCATCTCCTGTATTTTTTTTCCACTTGGCTTAGATCTTCGTGAAAATGTTTTGAAGGCAAAAAAACAATATATATATATGTATAAATAATATGTTGGAAAATAACTGACCCATTAACTGTCGTAATTATAAGTAATACATACAAAGTTTGAGTGTATATAAAGTATATATAAAGTAGTTTGAGTGCAAAATAATCAATATATTCTGCAGAGGTGCCTCGACATTGCTAACTCCCCAAAATTTCCTTATTCGGCAAATAATGTCTGCCAGTTTGGAAAATTTGGAAATAACAATTCAATACATTTTTTTAAGGATGTCTAATGTCTTTTCGTTAAATGTTGATACTTGTGCATGCTCGTATTTTATCCTGAACAAAAATTTGAAGTTTCACACACACATTCGGTAAATTAACTTCCCCCTCCCAAAAATTTTAACTTTGGGCTCTCCTATTAATTGGCAGTCCTAAATAAATATGAATCAATAAATTATTAATTTCAATAAAAAATACTGACATGATTTATAGAGAGAAAAATTGTTTCATAAATAAGTTTCATATTGACCATTGTCTGTACCATGACTTTTACTAATTTTTCTGTGCGCCATTTTTTCAAGAAATGATTATTTAAACCAAAAGTATGGAAAAGTATCAGCTTAGACCAGAAAATGAATTACCTCAACTCAAGCTTTGCGCCCCCTTTCCCTCCAATTGCTTTTTTTTTTTTTGCTGAATTGGCATTTTGCAATCCCTTCTAGTTGAACTTTTTTCTCTATATATTTTATAGCGCTTTGCGTTCTTGTTTTTTTTTTTCTTTCTTTCTTTCTTTCTTTCTTCCTTTATTTTTTGTTTATTTATTTTTACAACGAACTGTGTATTAATTTTGTCCTCCGCCATATGCGCCCTTACGAGCTTGCGCCCCTAGGCCAATACCTAGGATGGCCTATTGGGTAATCCGGGCCTGGTCACCAAGCACTGCCTACTCGATAGAGCAGGACTCGATAGAGTAGATACTTCGAGTCGGCAGTGCACCAAGTCGAAGAGAAGGTCGCCAAGTCGCAGAGTTTCTTTAATTATCTTTTCTTCAATTTTTCAAACATGATGTCGTCATAAATTCTGATAAATTTATTTGAAAAATAATGCAGGAGAGGAGAAAGACTCCTTTCCTTCTTCCCAAAAGCCTATTGATTAACATCTTGTCCATTACCTCAAATTCGCTCTCCTTCCTGTTAGTCCAACATACTCCCAATCATAGGTGGCTGGTGCACCAAGAAATTGGGGGATCAAAAGAAGTTTGTGAGGGCGGCACCCTAAAGTTGTTTTTTTTTTTCTGTAAAATTTGCCTATATTATTGGATTTTAACAAATGACCTCCAAAAACTTTAATACAGTCTGAAATGCAGGATGGATTTTACTGTAGATATCCCCTTTTGCAATTCAAAGTTCCTTTCTTGTGAAATAAGATGAGGAAAAAAAAAACATTTTTGTGTTATTTTCAGTTTTTAATTTTCATGAAATAAATCAATCCACCCAGTAAATAACCGACCGTTAATTTTTCGCTCTAAAAAGTGAAGGGAGGGCCCCTTTACTTTCGGAAGTGAAGGGGAGCAGGTGCCCCCTTGCCCCCCCCCCCCCTCCGTACAAACAGCCTTTGCTCCCATTGCGTCATAAAAGTTGCATTGTTTTTTTTTTTTTTTTTCAAACAAACTTTCTTCACTTCGAACCCCCCCCCCCGAAAAAAAATCCTGGCTACGGCCTTGCTTGAGCTCAATGCATTTTGTACAGCAGCTTTTAAAATAAAAAGGAAGAGCGGCTACCACCATTTTTTAGAGTGAATCAAAAACTGGTAGTTCCCGATATTTGATGCATGGGATCTTTTTCCCTATGCAACGATTGTACCGAGCAACCATATATATAATGGGCCAATCCATGGTTACGGTCGTTTCATTCACACAACTTCAGCTGCTCATATTTTATTCACAAATGCAGTTAAAGTTCTAATGAAAACAGGGAATGATAAAGCCCCCCCCCCCCCACCCAACATGATTATCACCAAACGTTAGTTTGAAATTATTAGTGGAAGTTGTAGAAAAATCTCGAAAATGTGTGGTTACGGTTGTTTCAAAAAAAAGACATGGTTTTTTGAGTGCTATCAAACACTGCCACTTTTCTGTGAATCTATTGCACGTATGATCTTCTGGATTTTTATAATAATTGCTAAATAAATAAGGAATGATATCATACAAAGAACTTAGCTTTTTTGTTGAAAAATAAATTTTTATGAATTTTTTATTGCGGTTACGGTCGTTACAAAAGCGGTTACGGTCGTTTCACGTCTGACTATTTTCAATATGTATGTTGCTAAAAATGAGTAAACGGCTATTTTAATTCATTTTTCCGTCATATATAAAGTCAAATAATAGACATATGAGCAGAAAGGTTCTCCAGTTAGTTCATTTGAAAAGTAGTACAGTCATTAGGTAGTTTTACCTGGAAAGTTTTCCGGGAGTTTTGAAAATTGGTAGTTTTATAGATTTTGATATGCTTGTTTCGAATTTCCACTTTGCCACCTCGTATCTTTGCCGCTCGCGCTGCCATATTGAAAAAATGGCGTCTAAAAGAGGTATTTCGAATGTATCTCTTTTTTGACTTATTGTATGATAAAAACAATGCTGTACAAAGTAAACTAGAGAAAATTTCCTACAATTTATGTCCTTACAACTTTCTCGTAAAATCAATACGTTTCGACGTACGAGCGTCGCAAAGTTATTATTGTCACGCGTTATCGCAGAATAACTCGATTTAGTGCAGTACAAACACTAAAAAGCACATTGGAGTCGAACAAATTGCAACAGAAACAATTCCTGTTGGAAATGGTAGGAAATAAGCTCCTAATGAACATACTAAAAGTATACATCCGTACTAGTGGGACAAATATGTGTTTTTGCCACCATCTTGAAAAATCTTGAAAAAATTTCAAAAACTCATTCAAAAAAAAAAAAAAAATATGTGCGGTATCAAATGAAAGGAAATTTTAAGCTGAAAAGTGATAAAACATGGGATATTTGAAGTGAAGTGAATCTTGAAAAATCCGAAAGAAAAATCAAAAATTAAAAAAAATAATAATGTGTGACATCAAATGAAAGGAAATTTCATGCTAAAAAGGAATATAACATCTGATATTTCAAGTGAATGGAGCGGTATAAGAGTATAACCCGTACTCTAGCGAGATATCCTTTTTTTAGTCGCCATCTTGGAAAAGAGTGGATTTGGTTTAAAAACATAAAACATATCATATGTGGTATCGCATGAAAGATAATTTCGTACTGAAAAAAAAAAGTGATTTTGGTTTAAACTGGTTTAAAAAAAAAAAATAACGAAATGGGGCTCAAAACACTGAATTCTTTTGTTGTGTCAAAAGCATCACTTATTAAGAGGCTTATAAACCGTGAATAAATTTGCCTCCAAGTCCATCTTTATTGAAGTTAAATAAATACATTTCCTTAAAAAGTTAAATTGAAAGATTAAAAAAATCTATAATTTGAGAAAATCATGTAATTAAAGAAGTTTTCATAAAATAAAATATTTATATCCATTAAAATGAAATAGCATCATCATCCAAATCCAAAATGTGTTAGGTGTTTGAGCGGTTTTTTAAACCGCAGTTTGTGTGGTTTTTTTTTTTAACAGCTTATCCATACAGTTTCCATATCTTTTATTAACATATGCTTCGTGTTGACTTCTACCATCTTTAAATGTTGCAGAAGCAGACCATGGTAATGGGTGAGCTAATGCACCTCCATCAAGAACGTAGGAAATTGATACAAATGTATCGTAATTGACATTCAAGGTATCTAATGACTTTACCAATAAAGATTTATCTGTTTTTCTCATTTTCTGAGTACTGCGGTCAAATAGTGCAGTTGGTGGAACAGATAATTCGTAACTGAAAAATGCACTTGCTTCTTGAGCGCTATTGTCTAAAGAATTACAGGCAAGCAACTTCTGTGTTATGAGACGTGGATCTACGTAGTGGAGTCTCACCAGCAATAATAATTTCTTTTGTCAGTACTTTCATTGTTACTGCTTGGTTTAGTTTCATTAACGTTTGTTCTTTAAAAACACTTGCTGGTGTATTTATCTTGGATGTTTCTTCCAAATCCAAAGACATCTGCATTTTCTGCAGTAACTTTGCTTTTGCTATTCGTTATAGCGTTAAAAATGTACCATCAACGAAATGAAAACACAGCAAATAGATTGTGGTCTACGAAGAATCGCATTACTTTTTTTATGTCTTTCAGATCTCTTGTCATCCTTACATTTGTCAAATCGGTATGCTGTTCACTACCAATGCATGAAGCACTGGTCAGGAAGTGTAGTGAGTCATTCCATAGTGACTAACGTAACATTCACAGCTGATTTTGGTAACTGTGTTTACTTGTAACTTAAAGGATAAAAAATATTTTTTAGTTATGCTGGTGGATTTACAATGTACATGGTATCTATGTATCATTTCTGCTAAGAATTTAAAACAAAATTACTGACAGTAGATACTTTTTCAACCAAAATAGCAGTGTGACTAACGTAACATTTTTGCAACCCTGAAAATGAATGCTCATGTTGTGAGGCAAAAATTTCTCAAAGTTAAGCAAGTGTTAAAAATTGAATGATATATTTGAAAAATGTGTAAAGTTGGCTTTTAAAAACATAAAACACATTTATTAAATCTTAATTTTTTTTAGTCTTAAGTGTCACTTTTACTCAAGATGGAGTGTGACTAACGTAACGTGACTAACGTAACCATCGAATAATAAGCAGTATAGACACACTATAAAATATTTATTATGGCTAATCTCAGTGATAATTACAATACTTTTTCAATTTTGTTAACTTCTTATGTTGTATGATTTTTATTTATGTATTTATTCATTTAATTTTTGATACTTTTTTCACTTCGGTATTTTTTTTTCTTCGGCTGAGGTTGACATTTTCATGGAATGACCCTAGTGAACATTTCACTGCAACTAGAATGGCTCAAAATCCAAGTTGCACGCTTAATTGCTTTACCATTTTTCACCTGTAACTTCTCTTGAAAACTCCCATGAATATAATTTTCTAATGAGAAATTTCCTTTTATTTGATACTGCATATGATATGTTTTATTTATAAAAAAAATCTACGCTTTTCCAAGAGGGCGACCAAAAAAAAAAACTTATTTTGCACGACAGTACGGGCGTATATTTTTAGTATATTCACCATTTATATGTCAGATATTATATTCCTTTTTAGCATGAAATTTCCTTTCATTTGGTACCACACATTATTTTTTTTAATTTTTGATTTTTTTCCGGATTTTTCAAGATGGCGGCCGAAAAAACCACATTTTGCACCACAGTATGGGTGCATACTTTTAGTATCATCACTTCACTTCAAATATCCCATGTTTTATACCTTTTCAGCTTAAAACTTCCTTTAATTTGATATCGCATATTTTTTTTTTGAATTTTTGAAATTTTTTCATGATTTCTCAAGATGGCGACCAAAACACATATTTGTCCCACTAGTACGGATGTATACTTTTAGTTTGTTCATTAGGAGCCTATTTCCTACCATTTACAACAGGAATTGTTTCTGTTGCAGTTTGTTCGACTCCAAGGGGCTTTTCAGTCATGGGCGTCGCTGGCTGCTGAACATTGAGGGGGACTTTGGAAAAAAGAAATGAAAGGAAAAATTCATGCTTTTTTAAACATGTTTAGAGTTTGTAAAGATCAATGAACATTGCAATTTTTAAATAATTACCACAAGGAGTCATATTCTGACCCGTCGCGGGGACAAAAAAGTTGGGGCTCTATGAAATTAACGACCCTTCATTAACTTCAAACGCATCTTAAATGCAGAGAGAAACGAATGAGTTCAGCTTCTTTTCTAAGAGGGAAGTCATGATGAGAATGTGTTCCCAATCGTAAAAATATTATTTACCCAAAAGTAAGAAGGTACGGGGGTTCCTCCCCCGGAATTTTTTTCGAATTTATGGTCTTAAAAATGCGTGTTAGACGATCTTTGGTATTGTTATGGGAGAAGAGGTTCTAGTGCGCTCTTCCGTCCATTTTTCGATATCGAAACTTAAAAACGCAATTATCTCTGATTGTGATGTGGAAAGGGGGATCGGGGATTTTTTCGAAATTGTATTTCTAAAAACGCCATTTTAGACTATCTTTGCTAGTAATGCGCAGATTAGATATTCGATTTCTCTCTTTTCGAAAAATTATTTAAATTGCAGTCTTAAAAATGCATTCTAAACAATTTTTGACAATGGTAGTAATTGAAGAGGTTCGGAGGCACTTCTCTGGGTATTTTTGGAAATTGAAATTTTAAAAACACAGTTATAGACCCCAAAGCAGAATACTGCTAAATTTGGAACGTACGTCGCAGAACAGATATCTGAACTGCAGAACAATTCTGTTCAAATGGGAAAGAAAATTCTGAAAATTTTCAGCAGAAATCTGTAGAATTTCTGTAGAAAAGGCAGTTTTCTTACTAAAGATAGAACTTTGCGGAAATTCAGAACGATATCTACAGATTACTTCAAATTAGAATAAAAAAATAATAAAAATTTCTGCAAATTATGCTTATTAGGCAGAAAATCAAAAAGTGGATTTTTTGCAACAATTGCGGGAACTTAAAATTTAGTTCAAGCTGGACAAAATCTGCGGAATTAGCACAAAATTACATATTTAGTAAAAAGATATTTGCAGGAAATTATGTTTGACTACACCTGTTTTATGCCCCTTAAGCGTCCTGTCTCCGAGACTTATTGGCCATGTGCAGTTATTCTGAGTGAAAACATTGCTTCTAATGCAATGTCAAAGCATTCAGAGCTCTTTGATGTTTGGAGGAGTAGACATAGTGAAGGGTTTTACAATTTCTGACAAGAATGTGGGGTTAGAATTTTAATTTCTTTTTGCAGTAAGACTGAGTACTAAACAAATACTCTTTTCATAATTCTGTAAGAAACCGTTTTGATTTCAGGATCATCTCTTTTGAAAACATTCATGCTTCTATGTGTACTGTACAGTGCTTAAAGTACTTGCAGAACAATTTTGGTCAAATGATTTTACGTTGCAGAACATCACAAAGTATTCTGCTTTGGGGGTTATAGATCATATCCGATTGTTTTAGGAAAACGGAGGTGCGGGGGTTCTGCCCCGAAACTTTTTTTGAAATTGTAATCGTAAAAACGCAGTTTTAGACGATCTGCGTTAATGTTAGGGGAGGGAAGATTTAGGCCCCCCCCCCCAGAACTTTTTTAAAATTGAAGGGTCATCTTTTTTAATTTTAAAAGGACAAATATTCGATTCAAATTTCGAATTTCGGCAAAGATTCGAAAAGGGAAAAATTCCCTTTTTAACTATTCATCTGGCATTCGATCTTCAACAATATGTGAAAAAATTTTTCTAATATTTTTTTTTTTCTTTTGATTTAACTTTTTTTATTATTGCTTCTTACCCTCCATGCACGCATTTGTTTTGCTTCAACTGTGCCTATGCTGAGAACGATGCTTTCACCTATAATTTTGAAAGTTCCATTTTGAAATTAGCAAAAAATTAGTTTTGAAAATTTCAATTTAAAATAATTTGTGTGGAAGATAAATAACTTGCTTTCTTTGATAATTCAGTTCTTTTTAAAGATTTTCATGGAAATGCAGTGATAAAATATTTTGTCCGTTTCAACTTTTAAAAAATAACACTGTTCGACAAAAAAAAACCTTGAAAATGCTTCTGGTATTTTGAAGGCTGATTCTTATGTAAAATGACCCCCTGAATCTGAATATGACCCCCGTTTTCCCCCATCACGTCCCAATTTTTTTTTAAACGCCCCCCTTTTTTTTTCATTTGTCCTTAGTTTCAGGGCTATAATATTTTTTTTGGAGGGGAAAGGAGCCTTATA
>JAXGGA010019143.1:0-20619 GCA_038373865.1 Uloborus plumipes
TCCTTTCCAAAAACAATTATTTCCAAACCGCTTTCTTCCGGTAAAATTAATTGCAAAATTCTAAACGAAAAAGTTCTTTTAATATTTGGATCGAAGCCAGAAAAAGTCCCTTCTAAAAACAGCAATTGCAATTTTATTTAAAAACACATTTTCAAAATGGTACCTGAGAAAAAATATGTCATTAATAATTAGAATAAAAACAATTGTTAGAACTTTGTTATAACACGTATTCAAAATGACAATGAAAAAAATAACACTCTTTCATTTTAAAAAGTTCAACTTAATTAACGTTTTAATTCAAAATCGCAACGGAAAGAAATAAATATCTTGGAATTTTAAATAGTTCAATAATTTAATTAACGTTTTAATTCATAATGGCAACGGTAAGAAAAAATGTCTTGGAAGTTTAATCATTTATTAGGCTTAATCGCTTTAAATTTGAATACTTATTAATTGATATCTTCGCTAATTAAAATCGTATAATCATATAGACTGAAACTAATGAAGCCTGAAAAATTACCTATCTATCGGTACCTGGTTTGACTTTCAGTTCATTGGCGTTCAGGAGAAATAAGCGTGACATAGAAAGATAGAAAGAAAGATAGAAAGATAGTTAGAAAGATACTCAGTTTTTAATATAAGTAGATTTTAAATGTAACAAAGTGGGCTTTAAGCCATAGAATCTTTAAAATTAAAATAAAATCATCTCTGTTGCAACTTCGGTGAGATGTAACTCAACGAATCTCTTTTTATTCCAAATGCCTTTCAAACTTTAAAAAAGCTTCAAGAACAGCACTCATGCAAAATAACATTCAAAACAAAATGCGTAATGGAAAAATATCGTTGACAGTTTTTCTGCTTGCAAATCCATGGTCACCTTGGGCTTCGCGATTACTGTTGTCGTCAAATAAAAAAAAAAAAAACGACTTCGGCATCATCTTCTGAATCGATAAATTACCTTCCAACGGCAAGGCCACAGATTGCAACACCTCAAGCGTGCACACACAGGACTATCGCCTTCTGTACCATAATGACCGCCACGCTCTGTGGCATATGGACGAAACCGTCGCCAACAAAGTGGACGCTGTGACCTTCCCTTCTTGCCTGCTTCCTTGCTTACACTAATCATCATTTCCTTTTATTCAAGTCCAGACTTTTCGGCTTGGCTGGCTTGGTCCCACGAAATTTGTCCGAAAAGAGTTTCTCAAGCCCCATTTCGGGTTGTTCGCGGGTTATTGGACTGCGACAATTGCTGCGCTTTCTCAGGCTCTGAAGGATGTGCCTCACTTATTCATTCGTTTGACTCTTTCCCTCCTTTTGCTTTTTTCAAGGAAATGAACTTGAAACGATATGCTAATTTGAATAATAATTGTTACAACTTTCGTTTTTTCTTGGTTTTTTATGAGAGTTTTAACTTGTAAGGTCTGATGTGAATGCGAAAGTAGGGTTATGTAATGAACTGGTTTCAGGCAAAGGAAACTTTTATCTTTTTTTTCAAATAAATAAATTTTAGTAACTTTTTACTTTTTAAATCAGTGGAACACTGCAAAATATAAACTTGTTTTCCCAGTATAATACGTACGAAGCAGATGTTTTACTGTAATGAATTGTAAAATTGCTAAATTTACAGTAATAAACTGTAAAATTAGCAATTTTACAGCTTACTACTGTAAAATTAGCAATTTCACAGCTTACTACTGTAACATTAACAATTTTGCAGTTTATTACCACAAGATTACCTGCATTATACTGCAGAAACAACAGTATAATAAATGCAACAGAGATTCTCGTTTAAAACTATAAAATGCATAGTAATAAACTAAAAATAGCCGTTTTACAGTTTAGTACAGTAAAATTAGTAATTTTACAGTTTATTACTGTAACATTAGCTGTATTATAGAGTAAAAACAACATTTTAATTTTTGCAGTGAGTAGATAACCTTGTTATTAACAATTTTCGTCATTTGGTACGTAAATAGAAATGTAAATAGACTTTATTCCCCTTTAAGAAATTTCACATAGATTTCAAAAGGACACTAAAAAAAGTATGAGAACCACTGCGTATTTTTAAGATTGAAGGAATTTTTGTATTACTTACCTGCATGTGGTAACAAAAGCTAATGTAATTTTAATTTCATTGCTGAATAATATTAAGGATTCTTTTTCCCAATGAAAAATACTGAAAGCATCTGTAATTTGCTTGCATAAAACTTAACTGTTGAATTTTCAATATTATTGTTAAATTATTATTATTTCTTTTTTCTAATAGTGGTTGAATGAAAGGGTTCATTGTCAGCACAGGTGAAGATTTCCGAAAATGGGAAAAATAGTCATTTGCTCTTTGGAATAAGGGTAAGAAAATAAAATCTTATTTTTTAAATCTTAAATTTAAGGATGGTGTGAGAGGGAATACTGATCGTGCTATCTGATCGTTATACTGATGATTCCAGATCGTGCCTTCAGCACCTTTTGTAAGCCTAACTGATGATAAAGCGTTCAGAATAGAAATTTAGTTTCAGCTTCATCAGAGTTTAATCAAGAAGCAGTTTGTTATCACCAGACAAAAGTGTAGCAAATTTATTACGCTGCAAAAAATGAACTGCTGTTTTTGCAATAAAATAGTGGCAGCCGAGGTTCCAGTTTAAAACTAAAATGCACAGTAATAAATAGAAATTGTTACAGTAATAAACTAAATTTGCTAATTTTGCAGCTTTTTTACTGTGCAGTTTATAGTTTTAAACTGGAACCTCTCTGCTGCTAGTATTATACTCTAAAAACGAAAGTTCATTTTCTGCAGTGTATAGAAGAGTGCTGTCGAAAGTACTTGCTCTTATTTTGCAATTTATTTTTTCTTCCATGTTCACTGCAGTTTATGAGTTTTCTAGAAGTTGTTCATCGTTCTTGAAGCCTAATTCATGTAGCTGACATTTTTAGAAAGAAAAATGTCGTTGTGTATTGTCATTCATTCCAGTGATTTGATAACCTATAAAATCGATTTAAGCCCAATAAGGCCAGGGTTCGCTTTATTAGGACACCGGAGTATGTAATGGAGCATATGATAGCGTGCTACTCAGCAGTGGCGTAGCAAGAAAGTCCTCGAGGGGGGTGTCCAACTTTAGAAAGGCCAGGGTTCGCTTTATTAGGACACCGGAGTATGTAATGGAGCATATGATAGCGTGCTACTCAGCAGTGGCGTAGCAAGAAAGTCCTCGAGGGGGGTGTCCAACTTTAGAAAGGCCAGGGTTCGCTTTATTAGGACACCGGAGTATGTAATGGAGCATATGATAGCGTGCTACTCAGCAGTGGCGTAGCAAGAAAGTCCTCGAGGGGGGTGTCCAACTTTAGAAAGGCCAGGGTTCGCTTTATTAGGACACCGGAGTATCTAATGGAGCATATGATAGCGTGCTACTCAGCAGTGGCGTAGCAAGAAAGTCCTCGAGGGGGGTGTCCAACTTTAGAAAGGCCAGGGTTCGCTTTATTAGGACACCGGAGTATCTAATGGAGCATATGATAGCGTGCTACTCAGCAGTGGCGTAGCAAGAAAGTCCTCGAGGGGGGTGTCCAACTTTGATGCTTGGAAATGTAAACAGAAGCATCTATGATTTAATTTCAGTTTTAGATAGACAATCATAAATACAGAAAATAGATTAGATGATGGAAAAAAGTATGAATGGAATAAGTTCAGTTCTCATTATAGGAGTTTAATTTTGAGCTTAAAGGGGGGGGGGTCCGAACCGGGGGACCACCCCCTTTCCTACTCCCCTGCTGCAAGGAATTATCAGGGCCTCGAATGTGACGACTGATCTTTTTCCTTTCCATCGAAGTAAACATAGAATTTTCGATAATATTTTAGATTTTATCACACACCCACACAAAAACTTGCTTTAATATCTTTTAACATTGAAATTAAAGTATTTTTCAAGATTTTAGTTTCATGGTACTTTTTATCGTTTTTTTATCTACAGCATTAAGGTAATAATTGGCCCGAGTTTACATTATTGGAAACTCACGTTATTAATAACGTTTAATCGCCTTTCTCTGTGGACAGTGGTGACAAATATAAATTTTAACTTCCATTATTTTTTCTATTTTTTATGAGTCAGCTGATGAATTCAAAAGTATAAGCCACTGGAATCATAAATGATCGAGATACTAGGCCATAAACCTTGGGTGGCCTTATTTGGTGCGCTTACCTTATTTTTAATTCAATTTTCTTCTTTTCAAACGTTTTAATCCTCTGAGGAAAATTGGTTTCCTTTGAGTCCGGCTAGCCTTTTGTTTTTTTTTTTTTTGCCAAATAACTGACATTTCTCATTGAAGAATAAATGTACAAAACAAAAACACCCACTACTTTATAGTTATTAATTTAAACTTTTAACCGGGGAATTCGTTTTCTATTTATCATTGAAGTGACTTCAGACGAACTGTTAAGAAATTTCTAGATACTGAATTTTGAAGCCATCAATTCAACTACTGTTTTATTTGCTTATGGTGCAAACTCTCTTGATTCCAGTGAAATAAATGCACCGAAGCGAAAAAAAGCTATGTGTTTAAGTGTCAAGTTATTACTTTTTACCTGAAACCTAGTTTAAATATTTTTTAAGTTGTAGTTTCAGACAAATTGCTGACCCCGAGATTTTTTTTCGGGTATACTAACTTTTGAGTTCATGTACTCAACAGTTGTTTCATTTCTTAATGGTGCAGACTGATTTCTTCCCAGTTACCAATAATAAAGTTATAAACGAATTAGCTTTTCAAGTTACTTGATTTCTTTTTGAAATAAAGCAGAATTGGTTGACCAATGGTCTCAGTTTATGAGCCTTAAATTGTGTTTGAATATTTCGTACAGAAGAATAAAGGGCCCAAAATGAAAAAATCCAAATCTTTTCAAAAGTAGATTTAAAACTTTTAACCTAAGATTTTTTAATGTTTTTCATCAAGCCTGATTTCAGACAGAATGCTAACCCCAAGAAAATTTTCAAGCATGGAAGTTTGAGTTCACTTAACAGTTATTTTATTTTCTAATGGTGCAGACTAAATTGTTTCCAGTGATCAATAATGAAGCCCTGAACGAATTAGTTAATAAAGTTATTTGATTCCTTTTTGCAATAAAACAGAGTTGGTAGAACAGTGGTCTCAATTTAGGATCTCAAATTTTGAATGAACATTTCTTCGTGAAGATAAAATGGCCAAAAAGAAAAATCTCAGAGATTTTGCACTTTTAACCTGAGACCTTGCTCATATTTTTCACCAAGTGTGATTTTAGGCAGAAAGCAAACCCCGGGATAATTTTCTACCTTTGACTTAAGAGTCCATAAAATTATTCAACTGTTGTGTCATTTTCCTCTGATACATACTCTCTGATTCCGGTAACCAAAAATGAAACCATAACAGGATTGGCTGAGAGTTGTTTGATTTCTTTTTGAAACATTTTAGCTTAACATTTATTGCTTTATATGATCTCAAATTTTATATAGCTATTTCTCAATGAGCAAAAAGTGGCCCGAGACTAAACAATTCCAATATTTTAACACCAATTTATGAGCTTAAACTTGACGCTTTGATGTACTTAATTTGGTACATTCTCTTGATAAAAATAATCTAGGATAATCTCCGAAGGTCTACCCACTCTTCATTCTGCCGAACTTGAAGTAAATAGACTCTATAAGATATGTTTTTGTATTGCTGCTGATAGTGAAACTAAAAAAATCATATAAGGTGTCATTAAATGGTGCCTTTGTTTCGTTTTAAACTGAATTTCACCTGTGCGTGTTTATTTGGGATTCTTAACAGTTCATGGAGGCTGCTCATCTGGACGTGTGCTCTGCACTTAAGAATTAGAACAATGTTGTGAAGAAGTATTGGAGAGCCTGTCTTCTAATGACCCGAAAGTTAATGGCCATGCATTTGATAAATAAAATACTTTCCTCTAAAAGTATTATTTCAGACAAAATGTTAACGGCAAGACAGTTTTCAGTTATTGACTTTTGAGGCTCTCTATTCAGCTGTATGAGAAGAAAAGGAAATCTACCAAATTTGCAGAAATTTGCGAAATGTAGAAAGTTCTGCATTTGACAGAATCGATACACCTAAGCTGAATATTTGATGGAAACTAATGCATAAGATTGCGCTTAAAGAATATTTTGTATTCAAATATTTTGCCATTTCTCTAAATGCTATGCTTTTATACAAAGGTATTACGCTCTTTATGTCAAGTGTGCAATGGATTATCGTATGTTTAGAGTGAAATGTCTTCAACACCTTGTATATTGTATGGGCGTCCCGACTGCTTAAAAACCTGAATCATCTTGAAAGCACATCAAAACATAACATTGCGTGTCTTGGAGTGATATCGATTTATGATAAACCGCGATATCGATATTACATGGTGAAGGTAAAGGGAGTAAGATAGGGAAAAAAAATGTTCAGTGCCCGTGGGAGAGAGGTAAAAAAAAAAAAGGCCCGTGGCCTTCTAGCTCATCTGGAATGCGTCTGAGAAAATGCTAAAATATGAGATCTGGCCGCATGCAGTTGATTTCCATTGAACTGTTGATCAGATGCTTAGGTATGCTCGGACTGGGCTGTCATTTGGCTTCGAAACGGTCTACAGTTGGCGAAGGCCATTTCCAATGACAACGAATAGGCTTTCCCCTTTCCAAATCGGACCCGCAGATCCTCGGCCCGTAGTTCCACCCACCGAGCACGCCCCCATTGGCCGAAGGTAGCCTGACGTCACGGCACACGTCACCACGTGCCAGCGACCAATCGAAACGCGACCGGCAGCAACAGGAATTCTTGTGCTTTCCCTCGCTCTCTCTTCTGCTCCTTTCGTTCCATCATCCTCTCCTATTATGTAAGGAGGAAAAGGGGGAACTAACTGCTAACCGTGCAGGAAGTACAGTGCGTGTGGATCATGGCGCGTATAATGACGCACGCGACGCACCAGACACGCGTCAGGAAGCACGGCCGCAAATTAAATATATATAGAAAAAAGAATCACGAAAAAAAAGCCCAGAAAAACAGTTTGGGTTTCCTTAATTTTTCTACCTCCTTTTTTTATAACTCGTCTTTTTTTTTTTTTTATTATTATGATCATCATTTCGCGTAAGAGAGAGGGGAAATTACTGGAGAAGTGCCGGAGTTAATTTTCATTGATGTACAGACCATTTTGGCCGTTATTTAAAAAACGTTTTCTCCGCCGCTGTTTGTGTCTCGGCACCTCCGTTTAACGTTTATGAACAGAACCTAACAACGTGTTTAAAACGAGCGCTTGTTGAAGTTTTGAATGAGAAAGAAGAAGGGGGTTAGGAGGTCCATTATTGATTTTGTTGTGTCTCGTGAAAAGTTTGTTTCGGGTTTATAGTTTTTACGCTTTGTTTTGCATGAAGAGACCTCAGTTACTTTTCTCTCATTTGTGCCGCTACCGACGGCCCGCGACAGTTTCTGGGTACATTTAAAGTTGAGGGTGTCATTCCTTTACTGTGCAATAGGACTGTTTTATTTTCTCGTAAATAATAACACGTGTCTCTTATTTTGACGAAATTAGAGTCGAATTTTTTTAGTGTAGGAGACAGCTGGTGCAATAAAATGTAAACAGTATGAAACAGGATTCTTCATCGTCAGACTAAAATTTTTTTTATGTTTATTTTTTCAATTTTACCAAAGCAGCTTTAAAAACATTTTTGTCTTTGAATTAAAAATGAAATCGATTTAATACCTTGATAAAATATTAGATAAATCTGTAGAAGTTTTTCATGACTAATGTTTTGCGCTAGACCGGTACTATGTGAAACTGCACATGAAGAATTTTACGTAATCTGTAATTCAAGGCTCAAGAGAAAAGTTTTTTTTTTTTCTTTTTGAAATCTTTTTCCAGACCTTCTCTCTTTCTCGCGGTTCCTAAAGATATCCAGAGATTCATGGACTTTTTTAGTCCATACTAAAGATCTAGCCTTTGACACGGATTCATGCTTCTAGCTTTATCTAAATTCATCTCTGGCTTTCTTTCCTAAAAGGGAATTAGGCTACCCGATTTCTTTTATTTTTCCTCTCCTTCATCCCCATCTTCTTCTTTGTATGCTCTTAATTCGTATCACCCTCTATAGTATGAACTTTTGCGGTATTTTAATTGTATTAAGTAGTTCTTCCGCTATTTAAGTTAAATATGTAGGAGCAACAATGGTTTTTTCTTTTTTTCTGCTTCATCTTCTTCTCATTTTTCAATTATCTCAAACAATCTCTAGCACGAGATATTCTAGTACTTCAATCATATTAACCAATACTTCTTGCCTTTTTGAATGAAGCAACTAGGAGCCCTGTTTCGCTCTATTCTTCTTCCTCTTTATCCTAATCCTCTTTAGTTCTTTATTTGGATCACTCTCTAAAATGATATCTTCTGACATTTTAATTGCATTAAGCAGTTCTTCTAGTTTCTTAACGAGATTCCAAAGAACATCAGTAAAATGTTTCATCTTCATCCTCATCTTCTCCTTATATCAGTTATCTGTACCAATACCTATCCTTCTCATTTTTTTAATGATACTTCTATGATCCCTGATTCATCTCATCGTTTTTCATTTTGATCCTTACCTTCTTCCCCGTATGCTCTTTATCTGCGTCAATAGCTGTTATTTTAATAAAACAGTATCTCTAAAATTTTAATAACATTTCTAGTAGCAAATTGTTTACGTTTGCAATTATTGTCTTTTGCTTCTTCATCTTTATCTTCTTGTATATCTTTTACCTGATGAATCAATCTCTAGTACGAGATCTGCTAATATTTGAATAAATTAACTAATTCTTCTAGCGAGGTTTTTTCCCCCCTTCTTTTTTTACTAAAAAAAGGAAGAGCCCTGATTCCTTAATTCATGCGCACCTTCTTTCTAGTATGTTCTTATCTGCATTACTCTCTAATAAAAGATCTTCTGCAATTTAACAGCATTAAGCAGGTTCTTCTAGTTCTTTTAATGAAATTTCTGAAGCTTTCAGCAATTTTTTTCATTCCTCATCTTTATTATTATCTTCGTAATTATATCTAGCATAAAATAGTCTAACATTTGACTGTATTATTCAATTCTTCTAGTATTATTCAATTCTTCATTCCTCTTTACCTTCATCTTCCTCTTCTTATATTTCTTGTCTATCGCCGTAATATCTGGTATGAGATTTTCTGATATTTTAATTGTATCAAACAGTCCTTATATTTTTACTAAATTAAAACTTTCAGGAGCCTCATTGCATTTTATTCTTATCCATCTTCATACTCATTCTCTTCCTCTTATGATTGTTCACCCTCAATTCTCAGACTGTCGTCACCAAAGAAGTTAGAACTTTGCTGCTGTGTTCTGAAATATTGTTCTGATTAATTTACTCTTGTGTCTACTAACTTTGTGTAAAAAACTCCATAGTGTTCTAAAATTGCTACGTGAAAGTGAAGACGTTTGATGTCAGCTATGTTTAAACGTTGCACACCAGTTAAAAAATCCTTCTGCGTTATTCCAGGAATTGTATCAAACATGATTTGCAATTTAATTCAAATCGCATTTTCAAAATCGAATCAAAATAGTATACCATAAGTAGAGAAAGTGAAAGGATAAAATGTTTTACTATGTTTAACTGTCATTAAACGTATAGTTGGGTGATTCTAAGGTCACATGTGGAATAATTGAGACAAAATGTTCCTTATAATTTCACATATAAGTAGGATAGACTGGGGATATTTGATCCCCACTTTATTCATTATTTTTTTTTTTCCTTTACGACAAATTATATTTTTTTAAAACGTTTTATCATGAACAACGGTTAATTGTTTCCTCTGCCTTACAGTTTTTTTTGACTTGAATGTAAACGGCTAATTTCTTTAACATATTTTTTTTTTCAATATATATATATATTTTTGCTTGTTATATTTTGTTTCATGTCAATAATAGTATTTGCCTCCATTCAATTATTCAATGGATATTGAAAGTTACAAAAAAATATTTGCATGTCAGTCACAATAAATTGTTCCTCTTCAACAATCACGTTTTATTCTGTGCATTTCTAAATGCTTAAATATTGCACGGTATGTAAAATTAATGAAATAAATTAACTGAAAATGAATGAAGACCCTTTAAGATAACAAAACCTCACAATGGTGGCAAAAAAATGTAATCATTTAATATTCATAGTGTAATAAAACTAAAACTCAGTTGAAAGCATTAGTGGGTTATTTTATAAAAAAAATTCTATTTTCTCAACTATAAAATTGACTTTATGTGGTACAATATGTTTGTTTAACTTCAAATTTAATTTTTAATATATGATTTTAAAATATTTACTACTAACGCAAGGAATGTTTCTTTCAGAATTAGTATGTCTATATTTATTTTTGAGTGAATTCTTATTCATACTGTAGTAATAGATACTGTATAAATAAAGGTAGAAAAAAATCAGCAATTTCAACTACAAAACAAAACCAACATATGTAATGATCAAATGCGGTTTTTGCACTAAAGCTAACAAGTGTTTTAAGGTTTTTCCTTGCGATCAAATAGCGAGAGCGTTAAAGAGAGGCTCTTTTAGCTTTTATTTCTATATTTGTCTTGTTAACAGAAAATTTTTATTTGTTGCAGCAAAACGTTGGAAAATTTTGTTTTTTTCCCCCCTGAAAAACACCATTACAGTATTTTTTTTTTGTCGTATCTATGACTTAGTCTAATAAATCTATGACTTAACTAATGACTTAACTATGACTTAACTAATTTAACTAAATAACTCCATGGATCCTGATAACTGCTTTTGCGATTTGTTGGATGTTATCGTCATAAAGGTCTACAAGTGACGGCAATACACCAATTTCTCTCAGGTTCGCACTTATTGCTGGACACTCAAAGATATGACAAGATGTAAGCTGTGTATCTGGTCAATTACAACAGTTTCTATAAACCCTTCTACATTCTCCATCAATCTTCATGCCCCTGTGATGGCCGGTTCTCAGCCTGGTTATAGTTTTTGTTATTGATCGACTTGTATTTATTTCACAAAGCTGATGTTTTACTTGGTTTGATTTATCTCTAAGTTTAGATTAAGCTATTGCGTTTGCATTAATAAACTGCAAAATTGCTACTTTTACTGTACTAAACTGTAAAATTGCCATTTTTACAGCAATAAAGTGTAAAATTGCTGATTTAATAGTTTATTATTGCATTTTACAGTGTTAAACTGAAACCTCTGCTGCCAGTATTACACTGTTGTTTTTACGGTAAAATACTGCTAAAATTTACGGCAATAAACAGTAAAACTGCTAACTTTACAGTAAAGAACTGTAAAATTGCTTGTTTTATAGTTTATTATGGTGCATTTCACAGTTCTAAATGGGAACTGTAAAAACAGCAATTCATTTTCTGCAGTGTGTCCTAATCTGAGATTTTTTTTTAAATTCCTTGACCAATTCTCTAATCCTTTTACCACAGGAAATGTAGAAATTGAGAAATGTTGCCTCAAGTATTAAAATTTTTATAATGGTACCGTTAAACTATGAAAGAGAGGTTTGAGTCAAACACACAAAAATATTTTCTGAGCAATATATTTTGAAATATAAATTTATTAGCACAATACAGTAGAAAGTTATGTAGATTTCAACATTACATGTTAAAAATTGAGCCCAGTATTTGGCACAATCTATTTTTTTTTAATAGAAGCAGTACAACACCTTCAAAACTATTCATCATTATTAAATCATATTCAGGAAAAGAACAAGGACATTAAAGTAAAAGTGCTTGCTTCAAACTGAAAACAAATAACCATTTGAAGTTCTTTCGTGATTTTGAGGGCATTTTTTTTCTCTCTCTCTCTTACTTCCAAATGACTTTCTGGAATGGAAAAAATCATGGGCTTATAGAAAAATACTGTTTGCATTGATTTTGCACTTATTATATTTTAATAACGAGTAGTATAACCAACAAAGCAAAACCGTTTAAAACGGCTCTGAAACTTCTCCTTATGATTTATAATATAGTGCAGTATAATCAAAGTGCATAACTTACGCTCCCATAATTGTACTACTACCTATTTTTACTTCCTTTCAAAGTTTTCCATTTGAAGCACCAGATGACCAGGCATGTAAAAATCTTCTTAAGTTCCTTATATTTTTTTTCTTCTTTTTCCATCACTTTTTATTCAATCTTTACTGTAGTATATACTTTGCACGATCTTCTCCTAACATTAAGCATCTTTTGAATGAGTTTTTGAATACATTGATGCAGATAAAATGTAATAAGGAGGGGCAAGCGTCTCGAAAACTGAAAATGGCATCAATGAAAAAAAACAAAACTGTCTGAGTAAAGTAATTTCCTAACCTTTGGTTTTAACACATACTAGCAATTCTTATACGAAAATTTCTATCCATATATAGACTGTTATGACTTTTCACTCAGTCCCAGAAGCAAATTCTGGCTTAGCTAATGTATGACGCGAAATTTAAAACCGTCAAAGTCTTCGCAGAACTATGAGGGCTGGCTGCACATGTAGAAGTGTATTATTGCTGTTATGAAAACTTTTTGAGATAAGGATCAAACTAAAAAAAAATTATATGGAATTTTTTTTTTATTTAATACCAGGAAAAGACTTTATGAATATCAAGTAGTTCTAAAATATAATAAAAGCTCAATCAATTAATTATTCTCGCTTTATGAATGAGTAAAATATAAATGTCCATTTAAACACTTCCTGATTATTATTTATTTTAAACAACCTGAGTTTAAGAGAAACTGTTTTATCACGAAACTTTTCAAGATATTCAAGCTTCATCTTTTGATTCTCACTCATTAACTTGACACTTTCTTCCTTGTTATTGAAAACAAATATGTAATGTAAAAAATCACAAAATGAATTAAGAAGTAGTAACTAATTTTCTTCTGAATTAATTGCAAAAATTATCATAATCTAGATTACTATCAGTTTTAATTTAGTATAGAAATTAGTGAACTTCATGCTTTAATTTCGTATGATATTTTAATTTATACAAAGGGAAGATGGATATTTTTTTTTTCCAAGGTATGAATATAATTCTCGAAACTTTTTAGAGGGGTGAATTCATTTTTAATGAGTGAAATATAAGAAAGACTAAAGCCGTTAATTGAGATCAACTCCATAAATAAATAACCTTCTAAGAATGAAATAGAAAATAATAAGGAAAAAGATGTGTATCATTTTTATTTTTAAACTTTAGAATGCTTAACATTTCAAAATTTTTGAAGAAAAAAGAAAAAACATTAAAATGAAATCTTTTAAGGTTTTCGATTGCTCTCTTCACATTTTCTACGATGCTAATACTTTATTTGAAATTCAGAGCATGAAAATACGCTTTACATATTTTTTTTTATGCTTAGTTCCGATTTTTCATTCGTAAATACACTTGTAAAAACGTTAAAAATATCTCAATTTGAAGTATCAATTTCATATGATATTTTAATTAATTCAGAGGTAGATGGAGGATTTTTATTTATTTTTTTATTTTTTTTTTTTCAAGAAGTGAACATATTTCTTGGCACATGACTAAATACTAATTTTGAGTAAACTTACGAAAGCATTGAAAACATTAAACGTGATAAGTCCATAAAAAAAACTAATTTTCTAAAGATGAAATGACAGAAAATAAGAAAAGGGATGTGCAGGGAACTATTTTGATTTCCAAATTTTGGAATGATTGACATTTTAATATCAAAAAGACTTTCAACAGATTTTAATAATATCAATTTCTTCTTCCACTCTTCCTGCAATGCAAAATTCTTATTTAAAGTACAAAGCATGAAAATATGCTTTACCAAATTTTTTATGCGTAGCTTCGATTTTCAATTCGGATATCTCTACATTGGATTCTCTTGGCAGAAGTGTTACACTGCAAAAAATAGATGTAGTTTTTACAGTATAATACAGCTAATTTTATAATAACCAACTGTAAAAATTGCTAATTTTACACTAATAAACTGTAAAGTTGCTAATTTTACAGTAACAAACTAAAACTGCTAATTTTACAGCTTATTGCTGTGCATTTTATAGTTTTAAATTGAAACCTCAGCTTCCAGAATTATACTGTTGGTTTTACAGTATAATACAGCTAATTTGGTTTTAACAAGCTATAAAATTGTGATAATAAACTGTAAAATTACTGCTTTACAGTGTTAGACTGTAAAATTGCTAATTTTACAGTTTTATACTGTGCATTTTACAGTTTTAAACTGGACCCTCTGCTGCCAGTACTATATTGTAAAAAACAACAACCTATTTTTTGCAGTGTAGAAAAAACTCTGATAACGGTAATTAAATAAATTTTTATTTAAACATCAAATAACTTTTAATGGGTTGTAGAACTGCTTTAGTGACATGATATCATGATCTAAATGCTCTAAAATAGAAGGATATGAAGCAGCAACAACAACAATTGGCAATTTTGTTTCTGTAAACAGATTCCATTCCTTATTTTTGCAACGTTTGACAAAAGAGAGAATATAGTGATATTTCTTATTACTAATAGCTTCGTGATGAATTCTTGAAAAACCATTTAGTGTTCTCATTCCATACCATTTTACTTTATGGAATTTCCATTTTACCTTCTAATAATCAAGAATATTGCCTCTTAGCATAGCATTCACAGAACACATTCTTGATATCCTAGTTTCATTGAGCTTCTCTCACTACAAGTAAGTTTTCAAAATACATTAATATTCCTTACTTTTAATATGCGAATCGCTTTTTTCTCAAAGAATGTTCCGGTACGAAGCTTCAATCTATTGTTTCAACGTTTCCAATCGATGCACATCGCGACTGCCATTTTGATTATTTCCTGACCAGAGGGTAAGATACAAATATATGTATTCTTATTTGGCTACATCGACTCAGTTTTTAATTAATTTCTTGTTTTTCCGGGATAGTTTGGTTTCCTCGTTAATTGATGTCCTTGGGATGTAGCTATATGTTTTGTTTATTGATGGCCCAGCCTGAAGAATTATGCATCGAATTTTCTTTAATCGCTTGCCATATAGCTATACTTTTAACTGTTGTTGTCTAACATATTTTGCCAGAGAAGCTATTAACTGCTGGTATGCATGCAATAAAAGTCAGGTTTTCTTGGTTCCGCTGCATTTCATAAGATTTAATCCATCAAAATAATATGCATAATCTTGTCCGGACACACTGATGTAATAGAAGCATTTTAAATACAAAACATATGGCAATGTTATAGCTAAAAAATAGAAACTAAATTTATTTGAGTTCAGGAAATATCGTGTACTGCAAAAAATAAATTTTTGTTTTCACAGTATAATACTGAAAGCAGAGGTTTCAGCTTAAAACTGTAAAAGCTCAGTAATAAACTGTAAATTTAGCTATTTTACAGTTTATTACTGTAAAACTAGCAATTTTAGTTTCTTACTGTGAAGTTAGCAATTTTACAGTAGCCGTAAAATTGGCGTTATTATACTGTAAAAACAACAATGTAATACTGGCAGCAGATGATCCAGTAAACTGTAAAATAAGTAAGTAACAGTAAGAAACTGTAAAACTAGCAATTTTACTATTTATTACTATAAAGTAGCAATTTAACAGTTTATTGCTATAAACTAGCAATTTTACAGTTTAGTACTGTAAAATTAGCAAGTTTTCCAGTTTACTACTTAAAAATTACTAACAAATTAGCTGTACTACATTTATTTTTATAGTTGGGCTGATGAAATCTGGTTAGATGACTTAGGTACCGATAGTAGGTTTATATTTTTTAGAATTCATTTAATAGTTTCAAATTTAACCCGCACGAATATTTGTTTAATTACCGATAGTAAAGCGATGTGTTTTGACAAATATTTTTTTTAATTAAAAAAAAAGCTTTGATACCTGTAACTGTATTGAAAAAAAGATTAAACCTTCTTCAAGCAAGTTCTTACTTGTATGCAATGGACCGCGTTACGATTGGTAATATAGGTTGAAAAATGGGACCGGAGAACCTTTCACTGTACTCCTGATGTAAACTAATGTTTCAATAATATTTCTATTTAATTTTAGTTCAACTTTTTGCTTCCGAATTTCAATGTTCAAAGGTGCAACCTTAATAATTAATCTTCTTAAATTAAATACATCTGCATAGTTTAGTACGGAGAAAAATATGCAAGCCATCGTTGACTTTCTAAATCAGGTTATGGTGTACATAAATATTTTGAAGATTTTAATTCTATTATAACAATTACTATAAAATAGAAAAGGGTCAAAAGAACTTGTGATAAATTGCGACTGAAATATTAAAATAACTAAAATAAATCACAAATTATTAAGAAAATTCTTCTTGATAATTTGTGCTTCATTTGGATCGTTTTAATATTTCAATTAATTTAATACAGTTGATTGATGAATGGTCAAAAGAACACTCTGTTATGTATATGGTAGGGAAGCAAGAAGTATGACTGTTTCTATTGAATTTCACACCTTGGACAATTCTTTTAATTTACCATGTTGCAGTTCTGCAAAAAAATGCTCCGATTTTACGACGGTTTAAAATAATGAAATTGAAGATCTTGGAGGATGAAGGGGCTAAGTTACATTTTGAAAAATGAACACTCTGGAAGCAAATAAAACTTTGTACATCAAAAAGTAGATATCATTAGACCTATTTCCTACGCAAACTCACGACAAAACCAGAAAACAAAAAAGCTGCAACAACTGCAACAATAAAACTTTGAACTTTAATTACTCGCAATTTCTGTTTTGTCACTTAACCCCTTCATCCCCTAAGCCCTTCAATTGTAATAAATTTTCTCTTATTCTTCAAGTATACTTCAAAAAGCCTTTTGCTGATGAATGCCTTTAATACTAGAATAAATGCAATCATGTAAATGTCTAATAGAAACGTATGTGAAAAATCTTTGCTTTATTTTTTTTTTCTTTCTTGAGACCTCTGCAGACACTCCCATATGAAATGTCCGAAAATATTCTGAAAAATAAAAAAATCTTTCAATAAAATGGAATTTGACTTTAATGAGTATGCTTACACACAAATAATGCAAATTCATTAAATAACTAATAGCACATTTTTTGAAGAGTGTCCTATAAAATGATAGACACTTGGATACAGTTCTGTCTATGTATTCTTTGAACAACTTCTTGTAGTATCCGGTATCTGCAATCAAATTTTGAAATAAAGAAGTCCATTTGATCTCGTTTCTTGGTTTTTAATTTAAGAATAATTCGGATAGAATATTAATTCGGATGCTTTTTAGCTTTTTCTTTTTTCTTTTTCTTTTTTTTTTTTTTGCTTTCGAAAATTTTAAAAATGGTAGTACATGCAAAGTAGAACTTCAAAGATACGAACTAACTGGGAACAAAAGTGATACAGTATTCAAAATGTTCGTATTTTCGAAATAACTGAGAAAATAACTTTCAGGAAAATAGTATGCTATTTAATCAAATAAAGGGTTTGCACAATATGTATGTACATAACACACAATCAGGGATTAATTTTGCATGAGAGTTCACATGATCTATGCTCCTGAATTTTTTTTTTTTTCTTCTTCTTTTTTTTTTTCTTTAATTTTCCATGAATTTTAAACGTGATATGGAATTCATGGTAAGCTAGATTGGGGGAAAACGCTGGAGTTTTTAACTTCATTTCACATAAAATAGCTCATTGGTTTCATTTTTAAAAATTCAACTTATTCACAAAATATGGATCTTTGTCATTGGTAAAAAAATAGTTTCACTTTGAAAAACAATTTTTTAAGACCGAAAATTAATGATTAAAAAATCCTTCCGTTTCGGCATCTTCCCCATAACGTTAGGGTCATCATAGTGCTCATTTTTAGTGAAAGTTATAAAGCATAAAAAATAATCATGAATAATTCAACTCATAATAATTCAGTTCTTCTGAATCTCCTCCAGTTCAAGCAGTTTTGTAAATAACTTTATTAGCATTTTATTGCAACTAATACAAATTATTGTTTCTGAATACACTGCAAAAAATGAATGTTGTTTTTACAGTAAAATACAGTAAATTTAAAAGCAATAAACTAAAAATTGCTAACTTTGCAGTAATAAACTGTAAAATTGCTAGTTATAGTTTATTACCGTGCATTTTACAGTTTTAAACTGGAACCTCTGCTGCCAGTATTATACTGCTGTTTTTACAGTATATTGCAGCTAAATTTTACAGTAATAAACTGCAAAATTGTTATTTTTACAGTAATAAACTGTAAAATTACTAGTTTTACAGTTTATTATGGTGTATTTTAGTTTTGAATTGGAGCCTCGGCTACCAGTATTATACTGTAAAAAAAAAAAAAAAAGTTCAGTTTTTGCAGTGTAAGCTCTTATAGTGGTTAGAGATGATCTGGACTACTCAGTTTCAAATCCGGACGATTGTCTGTCTCATGTGAAACTTCATTGAAAAAAACATTTTTTTTTTTCAAAATAATTAGAACTTATAATGGGAAAAGATTGAAAATTTGACTCATTTAATTTTTCTAAAGGGATTAAATAGTCATTCAAAACTTATGATGTCACTCCAATCGAAAATTTCGTTGTATTCCGTTGCTTTGTAAATTTTGCCACATTGATTGTGAAAAAAAAGAGAGAGGGGGGACGGAGATATACTTTTTATATTTATTATAAAATTCATCGTATTTAAAAGAATAAATAGTCCCTTTAATTTGACAAATTCATAACAAGCTCACTATACGTTTCAAAGTCACAGCATTGAAACTTTCGTTTACCAGCTGTGAAATTCGGAAAAGAATATGGTGTCTAAAAATAAATTTTCGCTATGAATTGCATTCACTTGTTATGAAGGCTTTATAATCTTTCCTAAGGCAATAAAATGTTCCACTAAGGACTTTTCACAGCTTTATATAATTCACATTGTCGATTTACGACGAAAATGCTCCGCCTAACTGCTGAAAGCCTAACTGCTGGGGGTTACATTTGAAAGTTGTAATTTTCACATCCTTAATTTTGTTACTCTTGCTATTAAATAAAGTAAGCTAAACAGTATGAAATAAATGAATACCGTTGTGCAGAGAAATAAAATTGAAAATAACAACGTTTTATTCCACAAAACCTGCGCACATTCATTTCAGATTGCTGCATACACGTGTTTCAGCGCACAAGAGCTCCTCTTCCAATGCAAAAGAAATGTGCTTATGAAGATGATTTTGAGGAAAACATAGTCCTTATAACTAATCGCGTTGTGCACCCGTCCTCCCACCTCTCGCTCTAACGCAGCATATAACTGATTCATCAAGCAAGCTATAAAAATGTCAAAATTAGTGACGAATTTTCATTTTTAAACTTTAAATGAAAAAAATAAGCGATACATGCCGTATATGCTCATTTATATGTTAACTCATGTGAAAGTCGAGTCCTTCAACTTTTTAAGCAAAAGTTAAGAAAAATTATATTTTCGTACGAAATTCAAATCACATTTATTCGAAGGCTCGATTTATTTATTCACTTATTTATTTATGTCTACTGCTTATTTACATTTACTTATTATTTACTTATTTATTACTTGTTTATATTGCTTATCTATTTACTTATATATATTTTAATTACTTTTTTTAGCTATGGATGAATCAACGAAATGCAGTTCTAATGGGAAAACAATAACGGAATGTCATCTGGAGCTGAACTCAGTGGTCGGAAGTAGCGCGCTACAAGTAGCGAAACTACTGTAGTAGCTACATTTTTTAGTAGTTTGTAGTGTAGTGCGCTACTTTTTAAAAAAAAGTAGAGTAGCGAGTAGCGCGATACAAAAAAATAGTAGTTTGTAGCGATTTCTGGAAACTACTTTTAAATTTAAAAAAAAAAAAAAAATGAAAAAAATTTAAAAAAAAAAAAAGAACAAAGGAAAAAAACTTTTTTCTTGTGGCGAATATTCGTAAAAATTGCAAAAAAAAAATCTAAAAAGGACAAATTTTAGCAAAAAAAAAAGGAACAGAAAGGAAAAGTAACAAATAAATTCAAAGACAATTCCTATTTCTATTCCATATTCGAATGAGGTAATTTTTTAATCTAAACTACTTTTCGAATTTTTTCGGTAGATCTTTAAACGGTGTATTCTTTTTATTTATTTATTTTTTAAAAAGTAGCGAAGTAGCAACTACATTTCAAAAGTAGTGTAGCTCGCTACATTAAGAAAAAAGTAGTTGTAGCTGTAGTTAACTACATTTATGAGAAAGTAGTTGTAGTTGTAGTTCGCTACAAAAAATATGTAGTTTTTCCAACCGCTGGCTGAACTTTACGAATATCCAGACCCTGAGTTGTAATAATTTTTTTGGCTATTTATAAACGATGAATTTTTATTTTCATATGAAAAGAGACCTAAGTTTTTACAATCGGTGAATTCCTTAGATAACAACATAATATCCTATAACATTCGTGATTTAGAAGAAAAAACATCCACTAACCAAAGCATAATGTCGCCAAATCCTGTTTTTTTTCTTGAAATTTCACATTTTGTCAAAAATTGTTTCAATAGTAACAATAGTTTGACCTTAACAGTACAGAATATTCCTATAGTTCTAAACTAAATCTTATCATGAAAAACTTAATGTTAACTTTCTTGTAATAGTGGTCAACTTGATCAATAATTTACGTACG
>JAXGGA010019144.1:0-20614 GCA_038373865.1 Uloborus plumipes
AAATATAAATTATCATCAACACACGAGAAAACTCGTTTAACTCGTACGTACTCCTATTTACTAGTATAAACTTCCATCTCGAATTTAATAGCAAATAAATTACTCAGATTTAAATCAATTTTATTAGTTTTAATCAAATTGAATTTAGTACGATTACTTTTAGTTTGACTAAAATTAATCTAACTAATTTAGTCTTGATTAAATCAATCTACACTAAATTAATCTTTTTCAGAAACTAACCAAGTTAGTTTGAACTAACGTTAATCGTCTGAAAATTAAATAGTTCAAATTTTAAGTAATCTGAACTAAATGCGGGTCAGATTACTTTAGTCAACTGATCAATCGATTGAAAATTTAGTTGATTTTTTTAGTTCTTGCCCAACACTGATGAACTCGTCAGGCAGGAATCGTCAGTAATCGAGCTGGAAGTAGGTGTCATGTCATTGAAGACAAAATTGCTTTCAAACTGGTAGCTTAAACTTGTGCAGCACGGCAGCCAGAGTCCTCAAGCAATGGTGCGGTTCGACCTTAGAGCAGATATCAGTAAATGGCGGGAGCAAGTCCAATCATTTGCTTAAAGATTCCAAGTCACTTGGTTCAACATCGACGAATGGGAGACACTTTTTGCTTAAAACAAGTGAAAGAGACCCGATTTCTTCCAATACTTTACTTTAAAATATGTCACGTGACTGGAGATCTATGTTTTAAGAATTAAAGACTGCACTCCCTCCACCTTTATTCCTGCTCAATGGGTTCAACTCGCCGAAATTCAACGAGTCGGTTAAAGAATTCAACCGCTCCATTGCTTAAGCCCCCTCCCCTCCCCCCACCACCACACTCCGGAAAACCCGAAGGAGTACCTCAAGGAAATCCTCCGTGTGCGTATGGTGAATTCTGTTGAGATAATCCTGCGGATCTCCGGACCCCTCTCTATTGAGGTTTTCCTCAAGGAATTCCTCTGAGGTTTTCCTCAAGGCCAATTGGACTGCGTGGGTGGATAGGAGGTTCCAGGTTCTCCAGCGACTAAGACTATCGTATTCGTATATGAGCTAATATTTAGAAAAGTGCCAATTTGAGTCCCAAGTGAATTTTCACTAGTATTTCAATAACTAGTTAAAAAAATAATTTTCCCCAGAAAGAAGACAAGGTTTTGCTTTCATTTCATCTAATAATATCAGGAAAAAAAAAATTTTTTCTTCACAAAATATTTGTTTTATACATCAAAAATCAGATCGGTAACGTGTCCCCAGTAGCAAAGCTTAGCATGCAAACAGTTTAAGCGCACTTTCTAACTTCCCAAAAAAAACGCACTTGCACAAAAAACGATTCTATTTTTACCCCTTTGTTAATATTTTACTTCATTTTTGTTTTAATCGATTTTTGCTTTTCTAGGGAATGCGAAATAAGCATGTCCCTCAGTTCCGCATCAGAGCGGTAACAATAACTTTCGATCTATATTTAGGCTCCCAAAATCATTTCCTGCACCGATACCACGTGATACTGAGTACCTGGTGTGATGTTTTATCGCATCGTAATTAAACATTTGCATTTCTGCATCTAAAATTACAGGTAAGATTTTTTAAAGTGATTTATAAAATGTGTGTCATTTAAGTCATCAGATCGGTAACACGAGCTAAAATGCGCAGTTTTTATTATTTTACAAGTTATTTTATATATAAGTATAGTCCTATATTGCAAGTGAAAAAAACCACCTGTTTGATTTTGGTTTAGCGCGATCGACTCGGAAATAAAAAAAAAAACTTTGTCGGTTTGTCAGATCGGTAACAGTCAGAGCGGTAACATTGAAAAACAGCGAATATGTTACCGAACTAACTCTCACGTTTCAGAATTATTAAAAAGCAAAAATCATAGGTTTTAGCCATATATATTGAATATTTTTGTTCTTAAAAAATGAAAAGCAATGAGTTTTAGTACAATTGCTTCATTTGTGGTTTGTATGACCTGACAATAGAAGTTAGTAAAATAAGAAAAATTGACACTGCAGAAATTAAGTTAATTAATTATTATTATTTTATTTATTTTATTTTTTTTGGTGCTTCAATTTCTCATAACTTCGCTAAATAACTAGATAATAACTAGCATGCTAAATTTGAATTTCTAATCAAGAAATTAAATTTCCTGCAACTAATTAAAGAAAAGCAAGCAGCAGAGTTGTGTGTTGAAAAAGTTGAAGTTGTGTGTTGTTTCAAAACAAAACAAATGTTTTATTAGCTTGGATTTGGTAATCTCATAATTTATTTTATCTAAAAACCTCATCGCTCATTTTTATTTCCAAGAAATTCTTTTTTATAATAAAATTTGATTTTTTAGCTAATATATATATATTAATATAATTATCTTAATTCTATGTTAAAAATGCAAGGAAATGATATCATTTTTAGAGATGTTAATGAAGACTGAAAGCATAAACTCAGATATGTAGCTCATATTAACATCAGATCTGTAACACTCATCAGATCTGTAACGGCTTAAAAGTGAGTAATCTAAGGAGGGGGTAAATAACTTCCTTGACCTCCCCCCTTTTATTTTCTTGCATTTAGACCCAATTTAGACTTAGAATCCAATATTAATTTTTTTCTACAAAAAAATTTTTTAATCAGAAAACTCCAACTTCAAATTGGCACTTTTCAAAATATTGGCTCATATTCCCTTTCGCCTTGGGATTTGAGGAAATCCTCAAATCCGGATTTCGGAATTTCAGGAGCGTGTGAGAGGCCCTTGACTATACTCGATTACTTTAAAATAGGCGTAACAAGTTTAGAAATTTTTCGTCGTCTCCACGAAAAAGAAATTTTTAGCCTTCTTTCCCGTTAAAAATAAAAGAAAAAAGAAAAAAGTATTAAAAGTAGCTTAATGCATCCAAAAAATATCGCCAAGTCCAAAAAATATCGCCAAGTCTAAAAAATATCACCAAGTCCAAAAAAAAGTCAAAAAGAAATAAAAAAGAAAAATGAATATTGAAAAATTAAAAATTGGAAAGTAGGGTATTGAGATGGGGATTTTGTGCGTCGGTCGGTCGGTCTGTCTGTCCCCCCCCCTTAATAACTTTTGAATGAACATTCCGATTTGAACAAACTTTTTTTTGTTGGAAAGATCTCGGCGAGTACAGCTCATTCCCATATTTGATTTTTCGATTTGAACAATTTTTGGTTCAACTTTGAGCCGTTGAAACAACCTGTCCCGCAATACTAACTTTTTAGTGAACAGTCCGATTTGAACAAACTTTTTTTTGTTCGAAAGATCTTATCAAGGATACTTCATTCCCGTATTTACATTTTCGATTTGAACAATTTTTCGTTCAACATTGAACCGTTCAAACAAGCTGTCACCCCTAATAACTTTTGAGTGAACAGTCCGATTTAAACGAACTTTTTTTTTGTTCGAAGGATTTCAGCGAGGATACTTCATTATCATGTTTAAATTTTCAATTTGAACATTTTTTCGTTCAACATTGAACCGTTGAAGCAACCTTTCCCCACCTAATAACTTTTAAGAAAACCTTCCGAATTGAATAAACTTTTTTTTGTTCGAAAGATCTCGGAGAGGCTCATTCCCATATTTCGCTCTTTGATTTGAACCATTTTTCGTTCAACGTTGAACCCTTCAGAAAAAAACTTAACATTAGCGACTACGGGGAAATTTAAGTTGAATGTTGATCCCGAACTTAAAGCCGGATTTTCTTCAAACTAACTTTGTAAGAAAATGGTTTTGATAAATAATGTATGTAAAGTACTTTTCTGAATATTCTTCTGGGAGGACTGATTCCGACTCCGACTCCGCAAACACGGTAGAAATGCAGGCTCAGAAAAAAATGACTGACTGTGCAGACGATTTTTTTTTTGTTTATTTATTTATTTGTTGTGTTTTACTTATTATTTTTTTTTTGCAGACGATTTTTTATGTAACAAATTTTTCATTAACGAGAGCATTTTTTCTTTATTTATATTTATTAACTGGCAACGGAATAAAAAATGAAATTCTCGACATTTTATTAACGAACGAGTTTTTTTTTTCTTTCTTTGATAAAATGTGTTTTGATGTTCTTTGTACTTTTATTTATTTATTTATTCATTTATTTGAAAACAATTGAGGAATTTTTCTACGGAAGAACTATAACAGTTACATTCTCTAAAAGGTGCGACAAAACTTTATTTATTCGTTTATTTACTTTTTAATTGTCTGTTTCATCTGATGAGATTGGTATATTTTGCATTTAGAAATCAGCTCTAATTGCTAAAAAGGTATGTTTGACATAAATTTCAGTCTCAGATAATCAAGAGAATATTGATCAGATGCTAGAATGCCGATGTCGATGTACGGGAAAGTAGGCTCGTTTAGTTCTTGACAGAACTTCTTGTTTTTTGTGCACTGCTGCTGAGGCGTTTCATTTATTTAATGTTAATCGAATTATGCTTACGCTTTTATTTATGTCCTCATATCTCAGTTGTTTCTAAACTTTTTCTCACAAATCTAGTGCTAAATAGTTTGTTTTAGCAAGTCCTGCCATCATGAGTATCCGTAATATAAATACTTCAAAAAAAAGTTGATTGAAACGTTCACGCACAAAACAATTTTAATCGTTTGCATTTAACCATGGTTGCAAGAGCTAAGTGGGACAAAAGTCCACTGCGCCGTAACTATGACAACCTTTAGGAGAAAAGTGGGAAATTAGTTTTACTTTGAGACGCCAGCTCTCGTTACACAAGTCCCCTTACTCACCTGGTGAGCTTGAAGAGGCGCATGATGCGGATGATGGAGAAGAACTCGAGGATGTCCGCGTTCTCGAGGTGCGAGGCGAAGCGCTGCAGGGCCAGGTCGATATAGAAGGAGAGCGTCGCCGTGAAGTCGATGAGGTTGACGGCGCCGCAGGCGAACTCGCGCTTGCGTGGGCTGGCTACGAAGCGGGCCGTGATCTCGAAGCTGAACCAGGCGTTGCACACGCACTCGATGTAGAAGAACACGTCGTGCGGGTACGTGTGCGTCTTGTCTAGCGTCCAGGCGTATGTGTGTTGCGCCCCCACGCCGGAGGAGGCGTTGCCTCCGCCTCCATTGGTGCGAACAGTCACGTTGCGCACGACCGGCACCCGCATGTTGGGGTGCGTCTTGAGGCAGAACGAGAGGATGGACACGCAGATGAAGAAGACAGACATGATGCCGATCACCTGCCGGGGGATGATAAAAAAATGGCTCGGTTATTTTTTATGGTTCCTTTTTAATAAGATTCAATCGCTTCCCTTAACAATTTTTTTAGAAAAAATTGCAAAAAAAAAATCATTTTTTAATTTGATTTTTAAATACAAGCAAATGAAACAAGAAAAATGTGTAGGTTTCAAGTTGGGTTTTTAATTTTTTATAGGTGTAAAATCACTTAGTTTTCTTGGGATAATAATTACCTGCAACTCATATGAGTCCGAGATAACTCGGGATAATATTTTCCTTATTGTATCTCACGACTAGCTGAAAACCAGTGAACCAGAATACGGAAAAAACTAAGAAAAAAAGCTAACGTCTCAGAGACGAATGTGTTTGGAAAAAGAGAGAGGTGCAGGAGGGAGGGGGGATCAGTCCGAAGATTAAAAACGGACAAAGATCTATTTGCTTTCTGGAAAGAGGGAAGGGGGGGGATTCTGGTTCAAATTTTTACCACTCTAAAATGTTCAAAAATCGATCTTTTACGCAAACAACTCTCGTCTGAAGTCATGCGCAGTCTACTGTTTATAGAAGGAATGTGTGTGTGTGAATTGATCATTTATTGAATCTCATAGGGGCTCGGGAAAGTCAAAAGAATGACTTGCCCAGACGACATTTTACCTTATGTAATCTCTCCATAATGTTTTCTCAATTCATGGAGTCACACAAATCGAACGAAATACTGATCACCGTTTAAGTCCACGTACAAGTCATTTCCTCTTTAAACGAAAATCCTCGAAGTGTTTGTTTGGAACACTCGCCAAGGAACGATGTGTACCCAACGTATTCCGTTCGAATGCCGTTCGAATCGAACGAAAAATCAAAGAGCACACACAAAACGGCTTCGAATTTCGGTCGGTACGTGAGGGGAATTGGATTTGCAAACAAAATCAGGCTGACGGGCAGAATGTTTGATAAGAGAGAGTGGAGTTAGAACTGGCGGGGGAGTTGGGAAAATAATTCCGGGGTTGTAAACCAGAGAGGTAAAAGTTAACTCAGAAAGAAAGTTTTCACTAACTATAAGTTGACTTGTTCTTATTCTTCTTTGTGTTCTATTTACAATGTTCCCAAACAACAAGTACTAAGATTAAACTAAAAGTTTAAGCAACCCCTGACCCTGATTAGAGATCTCATATTAAAAAGAACCTCTCTGGTCATAAGCATTTTCAATCTAAATGCATTTAATTGTTCTCGAGAGGCTATGGTAAACACGGAAAAGGAAAGATAATCCTTTCTAGTAAAATTTTCTAGTCGCAAAAGCAGAATAAAGAAGGATAATTGAAAATTCTTATACCAAAGCCAATGACAAGTACAAAGCTTATGACAAGTACAGTCAACACTCCTTTATACGTCGCCTCATTTATGCGCCTTTTTCACTTATACGACGATTTTGAATGATCCCAGCACATTTCATAGCAAAATAATGATAGTGGCATTCGTTTATGCGTCGCTCTAAAGATAAATATTTCACTTATGCTCCGAATTTTCCCTAAAATGTAAAAAATTCAAATTAATTTCCTTAAAAAATAAGCATTTTTCTTCACTTTCCTCTTTAATTTTTCGCCTTTATTTCTCACGGAAGGCATTTTTTCCGCATAAACTACAGTTCGGAGAGGGACAATTATCTATTATGCATCGTTTTAAAGGGAACTGCCAAAACCGTAGTAATATATCCCTTTTATATAGAAACATTCTTATTCATTCTCTCATTAGACCCTTTTTTTTTTTTTTCAGAAGCCATTAGCTTCAACATACATGAGGACTGCGTGCTATGCGCTTTGCCTCCTGACAAACACAGGACAGATTTGCGGCACAGAGAGGAGGAAATAACATCCATGGGCAGGGCGGGATTCGAACCCGCGGCCACTTGCTTACGAGGAGAGTGCTCTACCTCTAGGCCCACGTGGCCCCCTCATTAGAACCTATGTTGCGTTTTAGTAATTTAAATAGGCTTATTCACTTATACGCCTCTCTCACTTAAGCGCCTTTTTCTGTTGGTCCCTTGGGCCGGCGTATAAGTGAGAGTTCAATGTATTTTAATTGTTAACAAACAGAAACTGGTAAGAGATGGACATTTTTACTCGTTGAGTTTTCTTTCTTCGTTGGCCAACAAGGACATTGGTTTCCAACCCTGTAGATTTAAGCCTTTGCCGCATTTGTTAAAAAAACGTTACAATTCGAGTCAGGGCCGTAACCAGACCCTATTTTTGGGGAGGGCTCACCAAACCTATCTCTCGTGAAATATATTAAGTGAATAAAATTTGACTTCATATTCTATATTCTGTTGATTTTTGTTACAGTATATGTAAAAAGAGTATTAACATGAAAAATGTAAAAAAAAAAAAATGACTCATCTTTTCAATGAAGAAAAAAAAAATCTGTATAGATGAGTTTAATTTCCATCTTACGACACTCGTAAGATGTGTTAAATATAGAGTTTGGTACTAAGAAAAGCTTTAAATTTATACATTTATTCAATAACTAGCAGTACCCGCACGGCGATGCCCGTGCATTTAAATGGGGAGGAAGTCCACTGAATAAATTTAAATTCACTCCAACCCTCTGAGGTAAACTTATTATAGTTGAAGCGGTATAGTAATTGGGCCACTTTAGCGACATCGTATTTGTATGCTTGAATAAAAAAAAATATTTTTGAAAAAAAAAATTGAACCGACTTCGGAACTTCACTCAGCAAATGCTCTAAAAAGTAAAAAATAATTTTATTCTTTGAACACCATCGATACTACATTTAAACATAAGTTTTGAAGTCGGCGCAAAAAAGCTAAATAGAATCATTCGAAACTGTAAATATAAATTTAAATGAATCCAGGTTCTTTATTCGCATTCATTGAAAGATACATATTTATGTAATGGTACAAATATTCAGCTCTCAATTTTCAATGATTTCTCTGAAAATGTTGGCAAAATATAGTAAACATCATTTTACCTATAGTTTTTGCGCCGACTTCAAAACTTATGTTTAAATGTAGTATCGATGGTGTTCAAAGAATAAAATTATTTTTTACTTTTTAGAGCATTTGCTGAGTGAAGTTCCGAAGTCGGTTCAATTTTTTTTTTCAAAAATATTTTTATTTTATTCTTTTTAGTGTAAATATACATATGAAATAAGGTAATGTTTCCATTGCAAAACTTCACCTAATTTTCTTAAGTAAATGCTTCATAAAATAAACTATGTAAGAAAAAAAAAAGAAAGTATCAACGCGTCTAAAATTTTAAACGATTGACACTAAAAAATAATCCTTGTTATTCTCTGGTATTTATTTGTGTACTAGTTTAATTAAAGGCTAAATATTAACGGCTTTTCAACTAATTTATATTTCAAAACAACATTAGATTCTTGCAGTTCATAAAATTTCACGACGTATTACATACGTGGCCCGCTAATGAGTTTCATGTTTGCTTCAGTTAAGCCTTCATTCAAAATTTTCATGATCATTATAATAACTGTTTCATATCAATCACGTTCTGTAACAATGGATTTCATATTTAATCATTTAGGACAAATCGCTTTAAATTTGAGCAAAAATTTGGAGATTTTCCTCACTTTCTTCAGAATTCCTTTATCAAACCTTATGCAAATTAAGACTAATAAAACCTGAAATATTACGAATCAATCAGTACCTGGTACGACGTTCAGTTCGTTGGAGTTCAGGAGAAAAAAGCAGGACATAGAAAGATACTCGGTTTAAAATTTTCAAAAAGACCATAGAAAGGAATTTCATTATGCAATCCAGAGAAGCATGGCGTTCAAAATGTCATTATTACGATTACTGTGATCCCAATTTCTTTTTCGAAAGATTTCTGCAGGTTCCCGTTATCGAACCCGGACCACGAGAGGATGGGACCAATCGGAAAGAAAGACCTTTATAACAAAAAAAGAATTTTTGAAATCGGTCCAGGCGTCTTCGAGTAATCTTGTAACATACAAAAAAAAAAAAAAATTCTCCGACGAATTGTATAACCTCCTCCTTTGTTGAAGTCGGTTAAAAATAAATGAAATATTTCTGCATAAATGAGAAATACTTCATTTGATACTATATTAATGCCTTTTACTACTCATACTGTCTGAAAACACTTTTTCAGATATATTATTAGAAAAAAGTCGACGCGAAAACAAAAATGTCAAATTGATAGTAATTGGCCTCCTTATCATAGTTATTGGCTATGAAACCATACAGTTATTGGCCATGTAAACATTCAAAGTTATAGTGGATTATTCATATATATATATATATATGAAAATATTATTCCTTTACATGAATATACACTGCTCGACATTGAAAATGCAACACCAAGAAGGAGTAGTCAGAAATTGATGAAATTTGGTAAGAAGACAGAGACAGCATGGAACAATAAGTGATATTTATTTCAAAATAAATAAGCAAAATTTAGAGCGAGGACGGCGTCGGGTCAGTAAGAAGTAGGACCACCGCGGACAGCGATGCACGAAGAAACACGTCTAGGCATGGAGTCAATAAGCCTGCGGATGGTGTCCTGAGGGATGGCACTCCATTCCCTTTCAACCATTTGCCACAGTTCGTCCTCTGAACGAGGCAGTGACAGGTTCTGCAAACGGCGTCCAATCACGTCCCACACATGTTCGATTGGTGACAAGTCAGGAGAGTATGGTGGCCAGGAAAGCATCTGTACACCTCGTAGAGCATGTTGGCTGATTCGAGCACTGTGAGGCCGGGCGTTATCCTGTTGAAAAAATGCATTTGGCAGACCCTGAAGGTAGGGGATTGCCACCGGCCGCAGTACATTATCTACATATCGTTGGGCCGTCATAGTGCCCCGAATACGAACTAGAGGTGATACGGAATTGTATGCAATAGCGCCCCAAACCATTATGCCACGTTGTCGCGCTGTGGGGCGTTCCACAGTTACTGCCGGATTCGATCTTTCTCCACGTCGACGCCACACACGTATGCGATGACTATCGCTGGACAAACAGAAGCGGGATTCATCTGAGAACACTACGGTTTGCCATTCTGCCATCCACGTCGCTCTGGTCCGGCACCATTCCAAACGTTGGAGTCTGTGCTGTGAGGTCAATGGCAGTCTTCTTAGCGGGCGCCGTGATTGCAGGCCACGTGCAACCAGTCGACGGGAAATGGTTCTGGTCGACACAGGAACATCCAGGGTACCTTGCACGTGCTGCAGAATCGACGTACAAGTGACTTGCGGGTCCGCCACAGCTTGTCGGTGAATCCGTCGATCCAAGCGGTCTGACGTCACTCTGGCTGCACCTGCACCCCTCAATGTGGCTACATTTCCTCTTTCCAACCATCTCCGACACAGCCGATGCACAGTGCTTGCATCCATGTGGGTATCAGCTGCAATTTGACGTATGGACCAACCTCCCCTTCTCAGTCCGATCACCATACCCCTTGTAAAGTCGTCTATATGCTGGAAGTGTCTTCGTTGAGGACGGCGTGGCATTTCCTCCTATCACACGTATCCTTCGAGACAAAAACCAAATTTCTCCGATAATTAGTCTGGCAGAAAAACCAACATGAACATAGCCCACTTTTCAACTTCATTCTCTTATATCTTACTTCACGTGCGTCGGAGAGCTGCGCATTTCATATCATTTGCATAACTCAGTGACGTGCGTCTACGGTAAAATTTGCATGAATTTCTGACCACTCCTTCTTGGTGTTGCATTTTCAATGTCGAGCAGTGTAATATACCATTGCATGAAGGTATTATACCGTTAATTGAATATATTTTCCATTCATTAAATATATTATAACATTATAGCATTGAATATCTTTCTCCATCTTTCCCTTTTCTATTTTTTGACTTCTCTTTATTTGTTTTAGTCTTCTTTAAAGCATTTTCTTTCTGTACGGCTGCTTGTCCATTCCGTTTTCTTTTCTTTTCTTTATTTTTCACTCTTTTTGCTGCTTTTCTTGTTCATTGTTTTCAATAGCTGCTCTATAACTCTCAGAAATTATAAAGAATAGTTTAATTGTCTATCCTATTAAGAAATTTTCTCATACTTTTTGGCGCATTTTGTTGGTAATCATCGATAAATTTGCAACAATGAGTTGTTTTGTTCGAAGTAGAGGTGAAAATGCGCTTTGGGTCCCTGCTTGGCGCATTTTCAAAAAATCGCCAACTGGCGCGTTTTTCCTTGTTGTCTCGCGTAGTTGAAAGCTCCGAGAGACATTACGCAAAAATGGCGTTTCTATGGCGACAAAACCGAAATCCGTGTTTGGCGAGAAAAGGGACCCAAAGCACAGATTAACCGAAGTAGAAGGCGTACACAAATTTATAGGAGTTTTCAGAGGAGTTGTCACAATTGTTGCTGCTGTCACATTATCTTCATTAGTCAGATTTGCATTTGTTGTTATAATTGCAGTCAGTATTTCAGTATTGGTAGAGACAGGGGTGCCCACAGGGGGGGATTATGGCGCAAGTTGCGCCATCAAACTTTTTGGGGGGATTTTTTAAAACTAATTTATTTATTTAAATTCTTTATAAATTTATTTTTTATTTAAATTATTTACTAATTTTTTTAAATAAAAAAATCATTCATTAATTTATTCTTTTAATTTAAATTGTTTCTTTTATTTCTTTATTATTATTATTATTTATTTATTTTGTGTGTGTACTTGAAATGTCTGGAAGGGAAATAAGTGATTCTATTCTGCGCATAATTAGTACTTTTAAAACATTAATAAAAAATAACTGTAATAATTAAAAAAATAATAATATTTAAAAAAATTAAATAAATAAATAACATTTAAAAAAATAAATAAAATAAAAAAGAGGCGTAAAAATAAAAAGCACAAGATGGTTTTGAACATTTTTGGGGGGGAATTTGCGCCATTGAGCTTGGGGGGGATGGGCACCCATGGGTAGAGATGTTTTTAGAAAAGTCATTCTGGAAAAAATAGCGCCAAACTTTGTATAACGGTCATGTATTATTTGAAACTTCCTTCTGATATTTCGGTGCTTTTATCTTGTCCACTTCGCCTCCAAAAATATTTTGGAAGTCTTTTAAAGACATGAGCTTATTTAATACATTAAACTCTTCATCTGATTTTTCTGTTGCTAAACATTTAGAGTTATCAGTAGCGTTCTCATCATAGGGGGCCAATTACTATAATTTTCTGAAAATATTGTGAGAGTTATTGGCCACAGCAAAACTTTAATTTTTAAGAATATATTCTTATATTACACCTCAAATTCACTAATTAGGCATCACAGCTTTTAATCTTATAGTATTTTAAAAGCTGTAAATGCATTAAGTTCTTTTAAAATATCGCATAGAAAATTCTAGTCTTACCGTTTTCTCCACAACCTTTTAAACTACGCTAAAAGTCCTTTTAAAGTTAAAATAATTCGCCAAATAAATCAAAAAGACAGGAGATATACTCAAATTTAGTAAATTTTCAAGGCTTAACTCTATACGTAAATTTAAACCACTGAAGAAAGAGCAGCTTGTATGGAAAATGGATCTAGAGTTTCAGTTTTGCGTACAGAGTTAAGCCTTAAAAATTGACTAAATTTGATTAATTAATAGCTCCTGTTCTAATTAACGGACAGAAACGTGCTAAAACTTTTCTTTTTCAGAAAAAAAAACATTTCCAGCGATATATAATGTTATGGGGTGGGGGAAGGTTTTCCTCCCTCAATTATGGCGGATACACCAAAAAGAGACTAACTAATTAATTTAAGAATAACTAATTCGAAATTTAAAATTTGGCCTTCGAGGTGCATTTTACTGGGATACGTTCGAATTTTTGTGCCAAGTTTCAGGTCTGTGGGTGCTGTGGGGGCTTCTGGCCAGCGGTTACAAACAAACGAACACCGTCATCTTTATATATATAGATGATAATTTTCATTTTTCAAATGCCGTTTCAAAGTAAATAAGAAAATTAAAAAATAATAGCAACAATATTTTTTTCAGCAAGAAACTACGAAAAGCATTTTTGTAATGATTTTGAAACATTTCGGAGCGGGTTGGAACCCTAAAAACCCACCCCTTAAATACGACCCTAACCAGATATTACATTTCTCGTGAAACCAAATCAGATTTCATTCATATATTCTTTTCATTTTCGTTACAATTGGTAAATTAAACAACCGGGTGCTGCTTTAACGCTATTAATATGAGCAAATGTAAGATATAATATGACATGTCTATTAAATAAGAAAGAAATCTGATGTGTCTACATAACTTTATCCTGTTCGATCAACATTCGATGTCTGCTTTTCGTCCCCCATGAGATATGTTAAGTATAGAGTTTGCCATTACCAAATTTAAAGAATTTTGATATCTTTCTTAGAGGCAAGTATACTCAAAATCTGAAGGAAAACACTGTATATGATACTCACAATAACTTCAATAAAAACAAATAATGCAGATAAAGCACCGAGTTGATACATTTCTTCAAAAATAATAATTTCATTTTTCAAATGTGAATTGGAAATAAATAAATGATAAATGGAAATAATATTTTTTCAACAAAAAAATTCTAATGAAAAGAATTTTTGGGAACAGTTTGTAAAATTTCGGAGGGGCTCTGAACCCTAAAAACCCACTCCTTAATTACGGCCCTGAATTGAACGAACTTTTAATTGCCCTTTTACGTCAATATTTTGATTATGCTCCTCGATAAATTTTACAAACGTCAATTTAAGTTTCAGACCTCTCAGTGTTTCTCGATGCTACACTGTAAAAAATTAATGTTGTTTTTACAGTATACTACAGCTAATTTTACAGTAATGAACTGTAAAAGTGCTTATTTTGCAGTAGTAAAATGAAATTGCTAGTTTGCAGTAACAAACTGTAAAATTGCTAATTTAACAGTTTATTACAGTGCATTTTACAGTTTTAAACCGGAACCTCTGCTGCCAGTAATACAACTAATTTTATCGTAATATTGCTAATTTTACAGTAATAAACTGTAAAATTGCGAGTTTTGCAGTAATAAACTTTAAAATAGCTAGTTTTACAGTTTATTACTGTGCTTTTACGATTTTAAACTGGAACCTCGGCTGTCAAACGAACTGTGACCGGCTGTCAAACGAACTGTGACCGGCTGTCAAACGAATTCAGAACATTCTTGAATTGATTTTACACGATTGCAGTTTTTAGTTTTTCTATGGACTCGCCACCACTTTCTTTGTGAATGTGCCTTTTCGCTGTGATTTTGAGCTGTGTTTTCACGCATTTTGGCTTTTCATCCGTGATGTACTGTCGAATGTACATTGTACAGTGTTCAATGACATTTGCTCAATTGCTGGACGTGTAGCAATTATTACCTGCACTATTGTATATAGTTGTAAATTAACTTATTGTGTTTTTGTTCGTCATTTTTGGGAATTTCTAAGGTATGCGAGACTCGTAACAGAGGCGTAACAGACTCGAATCTCACTTTCCAAGTTTGTCGTAAACACAAGATCGACTTTGTGGGGAGGTTCAGGGGGGGGGGCATGATGCATACTTTACTTACTTATAGGGATGTGTTACGTACACTGATAAATTGGGAATATGATGACTTCAAATAGTCAGTTTAATCTTATCAAAAAAGACTTCGCCACTTTTAAGTGGAGGCATTGAATAGCTAAACTATGTCAACCCAAATCAAAGTATTTTTACACACGAGTATACTGCTTGCTTTAAAGTTAATATTATGGTAATAATAAAAAGTTCCAGTGACTATAAAAGTTGAGAAAAAGTTCGCATAACTTTTGATTTAGAAACTAAAATTTTATTCCAGAAACTAAAGTTCATTGAATCTGCTCAGACAGAAAGCAAGGTTCAAAACATTGCCACGATCGACTCAAAATGGGCTCGAGATTGACTGGTCGATCACGATCGATGGGTTGCTACAACTACTACTACTATAGCCAGCGAACGAGTGCAAAGCGGTTATTTATTGTTTATTGTCTTTATGCAAGATTACAAAAGCAATGTCATCTTGCATACAGATTGTCATGACTAGAAAATGTCAAGATCTTGACATTTTCTTGTCATGACAATCTTTATTCAAGATTACAAAAACAACCTATCTTGTTATTTTCTTGATATTAGGTTGCATGCTTCTTGTCAGACAATCTTGTGGCAAGACGCTGACAATCGAAAATCAGTAACATAACAATCTTGAGGCAAGAATGATGCAAGATTGCCTGCTTGACATGTCAATCTTTATGCAATAATGAGGCAAGAAGTTTTGCTTACTGGGAAAATGCAAACCCCATCATCAGTGCATAAAAACAGAAAGACTGGTTCACATGCCAACGACAGTCAAGTGAACAAGAGCCAAAGACAGTCAGGTTCACTTGACTGTCTTTGGCATATGAGCCTGTCTTTCTCTTTTTACTCACTGATGATGGGGCTTGCATTTTATATCCCCGAAACAGCTGTTTGCTGAGTTTTTAACTCTTTTTAAATGTATATATTTGTACTTTTCAAAACGTTGTCTATTTTTACACACACATATATTCTATGTTTTATTTACATGGATTGCGAAGATTACCTTGGCAGGAGTAGACGAGTAGGGTTCGTCGAAGAGGGCCCATATGCGGGGCTTCACCTTCTGCCAGCAGGAGAGCGTCCCCGCCCGGAACTCCTCCTCCATGCCGAACTTCAGGGCGACCTCTTCATCAGTAGGTCGCTCCGTGTCCAGGTCCAACTGGTCCAGCACGGCCAGCGTCTCTTTAGTATCACGGTGCTGGGTGTACGTCATCCAGCAGCAGGGCTCCACCTGAAAGTCATGTGATGTATCAGTGGAAAGCTCTGATTTCCGGCTTCGCAATGGTTTTTGAATTTTTAGTCTACCATGGTTGATCTTTTTCAACATGTTAAGCAAAAAGGTAATAAAAAGGTAGTATACAATCTGCGAAAGAGGGAGTGTGAGTACCCCGGAACTCGAGCACGGTATTGCTTAGGGAGGAATTCAGGTGCAACTCTGCGACTGCAAAAGTGCTTTCCACACTGAATCTGCAAAAGTACGTTTGCGCAAAAGCGCCGAATAGGCACTTTTGCGCAAACAACGTTTCACAAGAGTCCGAAAATTTGCGTCTGCAACGCACTTTTGCAGATGCCGCGTTTCACCTGAATTCCGCCCTAAGGCAGTAGTGTATCGATGCAATACCGTGCAACAACTTTGAAATATTTTAATAGTATTTAATTGGCTGTCGAAAAAGATCGTTTACAGCCCGAGAGAGCTCACCTGATTGGATATAACTAAGTTAGAAAACAACGTAAATAAAGTACAAATTAGGTAGAAAGTACAGCAGAAAGCTATATCAAGGCTACAATGGAGCCTCTTCCTCAGTGCAAAAAGCTCAGCACACAGCATGAAAGCTGTAGGAGAACTGAGCTCGAACCAGGTGGACACCGGTACATATACCAAAGGGGTCAGTGCGGATGAACTCACGGCAGGAGATGACAACTGACCAACGAGCGAACAGCAAATCAGCGCAGGAGAGCGGAGCAATGGGGAAGACAACCAATGAACAAGCAGGAAAACCTTAAAGAGTGGGAGAAAACGAACACCAAAAAACGCAATATTAAAAATTGCTTCCATATATCAGTAAAAAAATGGAACACTGGAAAAATCATTGACCAGAGAGTGGGTATTTTTCCAAATTTTGTAAGTAAGCTTCACCAAATATCGAGATCACAAACTGAGGAATATTTACAAATAACTCTCCCAGAAGAAAAATCTTTGATTTTACTTCACTGATGAAGAGGCTCCATTGTTACCTTTATTTGCTATTTGCTGTACTTTCTACCTACAGTGAACTCTCACGTATATACCGCCTCATGCGCCTTTTTCACTTACACGACGATTTTAAATGGTCCCTGCACATTCCATAGCAAAATAATGGTAGTATCATTCGTTTATGCGTCACCCTAAAGATAAATATTTCACTTATGCGCCGAATTTTCCCTAAAATGTAAAACATTTTAAATAAGAATTTTTCTTCGCTTTCCTCTTTAATCTTTCACCTTTATTGTTCACGGAAGGCATTTTTAGCATGAGTTAGCGTTCTTAAAGGAACAATTATCTATTATGCATCGTTTTAAGGTTAACAGTTTTTTAGGTATGCTACATTTTTATTACAGTAATTACCATACCGCACCGTAGTAATATGTCCCTTTTTTGTAGAAACATTCTTATTCATTCTCTCATTATGTTGCGTTTTAGTCCTTTAAATAGGCTTGTTCACTTATACGTTTTTCTCACTTATATGCACTTTTTTCTGTTGGTCCCTTGGGCCGGCGTATAAGAGAGATTTCACTGTAATTTGTGCTTTATTTAAGTCGGTTTTGAACTTGAATTGAAGGGGCAAGTGGGTAAAGGTGATATGTGACAGTTTTGGAAAAGCTTATTTTTTACCATGGATGAAGGTGATAAGGTAATATATCTTTTTTTTAATGCTTTCTCTAGAAATTTAAAAAAATTGTCACATATCACCTTTATTCACTTGCCCCTTCAACGGTGTATATGAGTTAACACAATTGAGCACACACTAATTTGAATTTAGTGAACTCTCACTTATGCGCCGGCCCAAGGGACCAACAGAAAAAGGCGCATAAGTGAAAGAGACGTATAAGTGAACAAGCCTATTTAAAGGACTAAAACGCAACATAGCTTCTAAGGAGAGAATGAATAAGAATGTTTCTATAGACAAGAGACCTATTACTACGGTTTGGCAATTACTGTAACGTAACTACAATGACAAAGATAAAACAAAAATTGTAGCATACCTAATTACAAGCTGTTCCCCTTAAAACGATCCATAGTAGGTAATTGTCCCTCTTCGAACTCTAGTTCATGCAGAAAAAATGTCTTCCTCGAGCAATAAAATCGAAAGATTAAAGAGGAAAGTGAAGAAAAATGCTTATTTTTAAAAAGAAAATAAATATATTTTTTACATTTTACGAAAAATTCGGCGCATAAGTGAAATATTTATCTCTAGAGCGACGCATAAACGAGTGATACTATCATTATTTTGATATGGAATGTGCTGGGACCATTCAAAATCGTCGTATAAGGGAAAAACGCGCATAAATGAGGTGGCGTATAAGTGAGAGTTCACATAAATCGGCGAAATTCAAATGTCACATATCACCTTTATCCACTGGCCCCCCTTCAATTATATTTTAGCACAAAGCTTATTCGGTCATTCACCTGGTTGGAGTCTAGCCCCCAGAACTCTAGCTCCTCCTCGAAGAGGGGTCCGCAGACGTCGGTGGGGTAGTGTAGCTTGCCCGAGCGGTAGTAGTTGAGGATCTGCGCGAAGACCCCCGGGTGCCGGTCGAAGAAGTACTCGTTCAGCACGGGGTCGTAGTTGGCAAGGGCCTCCGTCAACCTCGAGAGCCGCGTGGCAGGGATCTTCTTCAGGGTGGCCTGAGAGAGGAAAATGATTAAACAATAGTTTTTAGGGAACATGTAATATAGTTTAGCCTTTAGTAGTCATAATAGTATTAAATGTATTACTTTTGTATTTGCAAAGAACGTGAATATCATCTTTTATTCAGGGTTACATACGGCACAAACAAAGAAACCCACACGTGAAACTAATAATTAAATTATAGTTTAAAAAAACTAAAAAATACACCTTTTAGAGCATATAATATATCTCATGATACTCTAACTGATTTTCCTCTGATTTTAAAAACTATTGAATATCCGCTAAGTTTACATGCACTCATAATACACCAACATGTAATATAGTTCTAAGCCGACTTACTATTAATAATTGTATTAAATATATTACTTTTTATCATTGCTAAGAGAACTGTGACATTTTATCTTTTGTTCTGTTACGTACACACACGAAAAACTTAAATTACACATCAGCATAGTAATTACTATTTGTTTAAGGCCTTTATAGACATTTAATAATTAGTGATTAAATAAATTTCCATTTTACATTTGTCATAAGAACCAGTGAATTTTGTCTTTAATTCCGGAGTGAGTTGAGGGCCCCCCACTACGCTCTCGAAAAACCGAAGGCTTTCATTTTGAGTAAAATAAAAAAAAAAAAAAAAAGAAAACCTCAAAGTAGAATTCCTCGAGGAAAAACCGTCACAATAAAATCCGGAGGGCTCAGCGATTGAGGATATCCCTCAAGTATACCAAGAACGCTACTAATGAATTATCGCGAAGAAGGTGCTAGTCTAAGGGAGGAAACCTCAATATTCATATGAGGGGGAGTTCGGGGGGGTGAGCAGGGTTTTTTTTTCCCGCAGGAATATCTTCACACAAAATTCACGCAATACAACACAATGGAGGATTTCCTCGAGCAAACTCTATCAGGTATTTGCCTGAGGCGTTCTGATGGAGGTTGGGGCTTTATCGTTGCATGCATACATTACAATACAATAACAGTACAAACAAACAGACAAACTAACCTAACAAACAAAGCAAACCAGCATTTTGATGAAACTAAGAGAAGCGAATGCCTATTAAAAAGGAGATTCATGTAGCCTCTGTACTGAATTGACCATGCTATTGTACGGCAACAGTGTTTTGCCAAGGTATAGTGATCCGATACGAAAACGCCCAAGTGATCCGCCCAACTCGAAAGTCAGGGGGTGCGCGCACGTGGCAGTCGTCTGCTAAAATTCTGTGAAAAATACATTGAAAAATAGAAGAAAGGGGGTAGGCCAATATTTTTTATTCAAAACAAAAACACATTATAGAGGAATATGAAAGGATATAATGTTTTATTATGGCTGGGCACGCAAAGTTGTGACCCGCTTGATGTTTCAACACATATTTGATCGCCTAACAGAGTTTTAGGAATATTGAGTTTTTAATTCGTCGAATGTTCAAAAAATAATGATGTGTTAGTTTTGATCAAACCATGAACAGGACGATGACTAAAAAAAAGTAACATGAAATATTATAAATAAATGAATTTTAAGTAAAAAAATGTAAAAACAGTTTAGCAGAAGAAAAATTAAATGCATCAAATCAAGTCTTTTTGTTTTCCTTTTACGTGATGAAGAGGGGTCCGCAAAGTTACTAATTGTCAGGAAGGGGTCCGCAGAGGTCTGGGAACCACTGCAATATACTGACAGCGCGAGACTGCAGTTTCGTCCTCGTTAGAAACTCATCATTATGGAATGGTCGGTAGCCGAGTCCAATGTACAATATCAACTGACAGTTTGAACTGAGCCGTTAAAACAGGTATATTTATTAAGTTCTGAAGTATCCAGTGTATATATAATCCAGCCTGACTGTTTTAAATAGTTGTCTTTGAACTATTCTGAATGAAAAGGCTGTATACTGCAGAAAAAGTGATGCTGTTGTTTTTACAAGCAATAATTACATTGGCAGCAGAGGTACTAGATTTAAAACTGTAAAATGCACAGGAATAAACTGTAATAAACTTGCGATTTTTA